>CM059226.1:2336262-2371262 GCA_030347435.1 Clarias fuscus | reverse complement strand
CTCTCTCTCTCTCTCTCTCTCTTTGTATCTCTCTCTGTCTCTCTGTCTCTCTCTCTCTCTGTCTCTCTCTCTCTCTCTTTGTATCTCTCTCTGTCTGTCTGTCTCTCTGTCTGTCTCTCTCTCTCTCAGTTGGCCGGCAGAACCTGCTTTTAATAGCAGACTGTCAGGACTCGGGCTAATTGGCCGTCCAAGAACCCCAAAGGTCTCTCTTGCACAAATTGGGGAAAAGGGCATCTGCCCCCAATCTGATGTGATTCCTTTGTTACAGTCGTGTCTATTATCCAAAAAGCTCATGCTATTTATTTATTTATTTTTTTGTTAAAAATTAAATTAAATAAATAAAACTAACCTAGCTTTAAGGGACTGTTTTCATGCAGGGCATTTTTTTTTCTCCGGCAGATTGAAAGTAAATAATAATAAACTCAGCAGAAAGGCAAAGATATTATATTTTCATTGTTGCTGAAAGATTTAATTTAATTCAAGTAAAATTCCCCGCTGGCTTCCAATTAAAAACAGGGTTTTTTTTTTTTTTTTACCTCGCCCTGAGGGGGAACAGCTAATTATTCTGTTGACTACAGTTGTAGGGGGGAGTGTACACAATTAGTATGTGGCGTGCTTTCATCTTTTTTCTTTTTTTTCCCCCCTCGCTTGTTTCTTTTTCTTCATTCAATTTTAATTGTGCTAACTCAAATATAATTGCTTAATTAGAGAGAGAGAGGAGTAAAAAGCAGCAGACGTCAGGACGGTGGCGTCTCGACGGAGAGGCGCGACTCTGTGGATTTAACGCCACTGACTCCTTGAGAGAGAGAGAGAGAGAGAGAGTTTGATATGTGTGTGTGTTTGTGTGTTTGAGGGAGTTTTGAATGATGTCGTTTTTTGCTAGAACTTTCCTGATGGAGATGAAAATCGAGCTTCTGTAATCGACACATACAGGATGGTGCAGTTAATTGACTAATTAATTAATTAGACACATGGGATAAGCATTTGATGCTAGACTGTGTTAGAGTTGTCATATCGGTTTTGGGAGTGTACCGTGGTCACATATGACCTTATAAGGGAATAAGAGGAGTTTCTCGCATTTTTGTAGAGGCAGATTCACAGTGACGCGCAAATGAAGATGATGAGGAACAAGAAAAACTTCACACACCATGGTCTAATTGTCAAGCTACCCAACATGCTATATATATATATATATATATATATATATATATATATATATATATATACAGCCTCCAGTTGCGCACACACACACAGACCAAAAAAAAAAAAAAAAAAGATGTTTTCAATTTAGCATGGCTCTGCGATCACGATATCAGTTTCTCTGAGCCGTTCCAGACCGGGATGGCCGCAGCCGTCTGAGTTGATCACCTCGGCGAGCTCAAAGGCTTTCTCCAGGAAGAATAATTCCACAGTTGCTGAGGTACTGAAAAAGCAATCTGCACAAATACCCCGGGGTCATGTCTTTGGCCGGGATGATTTGTGTGAAATGTCATACATTAAATATAAGTTTAACATTCAGGCCCAAACACTAAAACACTGCTGTTTTGCTCTCTACAAACTCTACAGACCTGCATTAGGTTTTAGCTTTTAGGTCCTGAGCAAAGAAAAAACATATATATATATATAAACATTAGAGTTCCCAATATACACACACACACACACACACACACACACACACCTGCCTCCTATACATCTAGCCAATTTGAGAAAGAAAGAAAAGGAAACTAACACCAGTATGCAGCTGCCTTTCATTTCACGTATGCAGCTCAAACTTTTTCTTTCATTTGACTTTTTTTTTCTTCTTTTTTTTTTTTTTCCACCCGAACCCCAATTCGCCGCCGTGCGCCCGCTCCTGTCTTAGCAGGTATGAGTTTCATCCGCCATGCAGCGACAGAAAGGACAAAGCTGGTAACTAATTCATAAAGTCCAGGCGGAGATGCCAAAGCGAGCGCCGTCTCCGGGGACGTCTCAGAGCCAATCACGCCACACATCCTCCTGTCCATTGTACTCCATGAGATGTGACAGAGGTGCTACAAAGCATGTCATTCTCGGGATGGACAATTGATGCACACACACATACACCTCCCTTTTTTTATTTTGTATTTTTTTTATTCCTCCATCATCTCCTCCATTTTCCTGTCTACTTGCTGTTTGTGTTTTGTTTTTTTGGGTTTTTTTTTTTTTCCCTTCAGAAAGTTTCTCTCGGAGTAATCATAAAAAATAATAAGCTTGGGTGTAGTCTGAGAAATCCAGAAATCCATTGCGATTTTACAGCCAATCAAAGCTGGATGTAATTAGACGGAGGGCTCTTTGCGTGAGCCGGGTTATTGTTGTGTGCGTTTCTGTCTTTTCTTTATTATTATTATTTTTTTATTGTTTTTTTTTTTTTTTACTTGCAGGAAATGTCAAAGGCCTAGCACTTACAGCCTGATATATAATAGCACTTCTGCTACAATTCAATTCAATTCCGTTTTATTTGTATAGCGCTTTTAATAACGGACATCGCCGCCAAGCAGCTTTATAGAAATATATCAGTTCCGGATATAAATTTTAGATTTGTACGTAATGAGTAACGCAGGACTCGGAAGCGACGGTACTGAGAGGAACCAGACTGAGAAGGGAACTCGCTGTGAATAATTCCCTCCTGCGAGCGTGTGCTGTAAAGCCAGAGAAGACGTGAAGGAAAGTCATTCTAGTCGTAACACGACGTACATTCGAATTTCGGCGTTCAAGCTATCGTCACGCGCCGTGATAGCGAAAGCGTTCAGAGCGGACCTCGTGATGTATCTACTGCACGTACTGTATCTTCAGGATGTCCGTGTGACGCCGTCGTCCTCAGGAGCAGCAGGTGGTTTCAGAGCGGCGAGAGCTCCAGGATACAAGTCGAGCAATTAGTGGTGTAAAGTGCATGCGTTCGTCTGAAAAACACGTAAAAACATGAGGGTTCTGTGAGTGTGTGACATTTCCACAGGTAGAGCTGATAGATAGATAGATAGATAGATAGATAGATAGATAGATAGATAGATAGATAGATAGATAGAAATTCCTGGTGGATGGATGGATGGACGGATCGATCGATGTGAAAACTAATTATTCAATTTCATGCATCAGTTTTTTTTTATTGCTTTAATTAATAATTTAATTTGTTATAATTGTATTTAGTATAATTCAATTTATATGTTTGCAGTACAGGTTATAATCCTACAGGTGGCGAGCTCTAAACTATTCCCACAGCACAGCATCTTGTGTAGTAGAAGCGAATTATTTGCTGAAAATATGGAAATAAGTAAACTAATAAATTATATCGAATCATATTACTAAAACCGTGATACTTACGGGACGGCAATACAAATCGAAGCGGCGCCAAAGTATCGTTATAATATCGTATCGGGTGATCCCTGGTGATTCCCATCTCTGATAGATATTTATTGATCCCGAAGGAAATTCCAGGCGGATGGATGGATGGATGGATGGATGGATTGAAAACAAACGATTCAGTTTCATAAGTCAGATTTTTTTTTATTGCTTTAATTCATAATTTAATCTATATGTTTGCGCTACAGGTTGTAATGTAAATTGTTTCCTAAATAGTTGCAGCTCCTCTATAATCCTACTCTAACTATTCCCACAGCACAACATCCTGCGCAAATTATTTGCTAAAAATATAAAAAAATAAATAAACTTAGAAATAATATCGAATCGAATCAGTATCGTGATAATATCGTATCGGGTGATTCCATGTGATTCCCATCCCTGATAGATAGATATATAGATTATTGATCCCAAAGGAAATTCCAGGTGGATGGATCGATCAAACAATTGGGAGGAAAAAAAGTTTCACGAGTAACTTTATGTATTACTTTAATTCATAATTTAATTTCTTTTAATTACATTTATTCGTTTGCAATACAGGTTATAATGTATAATATTGCAGTTCCTCTATGATCCTACAGGTGGCGAGCTCTAAACTATTCCCACAGCACAGCAACCTGTGTGAATTATTTGCTAAAAATAGGAAAATAACTAAACTAAAATAAGAAATTATATCCAATAAAATGTATAAAATCGTGATACTTAACTGGATGGCAAAACAAATACGAATCGGCGCGAAGTATCGTGATAATCCTGTATCGGGTGATCCCTGCTGAGTCCCATCCCTCATACATGCAGTAGGTAGAAAACATAACTGTAGACTAGTTTATTCATGTTTTTCACACTGGATTTGCAAATTAAAACGTGTAAAATTCATGTTCAAGTATTTTCGAAATATTTTTTATATTTGTTTTCTTAGCTTTTATTTATTTATTTATTTATTTATTTTTGTTAACATTTAATGATCGGTGGAGAAATTTGTCCAGTTCTTCCGCTAGTGAAGAGCATCAGAATGAATATAGTGACGAAATTAGATCGAATACAATCAGACTAGATTAGTCTCCATAATCATACATGATATTTGTTTGTAAAATAAATAAAGGGGCTTCTTTTATAATCTTTGTTTAGGGACCCCGGACGATCTTGTTTTGCTTTTATAATAATTTTTCCTGAGGTTAATCTTTTATTGTGAATTATTTTAATCTCGGTCCAATATGTAATCTGGCATATAAACCACTTTATGATTCAAACCTCAAAATACAAAAGTATTATTATTATGATTATGATTATTATTATGATTATTATTATTACTACTATAATTATATAAGGATTTATAAATGTGCTGCTTTTTAATCCAAGTAGTCTGCGATTGTGTAATGAAATGGCGAACACGTGGAGTGTTAACATACACACGCTGTTTCAAAGCCCCGTCACTGGTGTCGATGGAGCCGAGCGAGAAGTGGCCAGTTTGTTCATTTATTCTGGCGAGGAGATGAAACACGTCGTCACTTCTTTCATTCCGCCGCAAAATGTATTTTATTTTATGCTTTTTTTTCTTTCTTAAATAGTATACCTCACCTAGTCTACGCTGAGAAGTCCCCGTCGTACTGTTTAATCTTTTCTTGGGGCTTTCTTTCCAATGTTAAAATGCGTATGAAGCAAAATTATTGGCACCATGAGAAATTATTTTATGTGCCTTTTAAACTGGATTTGGTTCTCTCCATATGCGCTTATAAATACAAATATCTGTATATATACGTTTATAAAGAACACGGCCTGTGTGATCCCAGAATTTTTAATAATAATAATAATAATAATAATAATAAAAATAATAATATTAATAATGAAGCAGATGAAAAGCTGTTTAAGGAGCTTGGCCTCGGGTAGGCCTGCTATCTCGCCGGATAGTGAAACCCTGGACAATGGAAGTCTTAAAATGAGAGGGGTGGATCAAAGAGGACTAAAAGGCCATTGCAATCCAATTGAAATATTTTCTAGGGATCTTAGGGAGGTAATGGATATGTGAGAGAAGAGAGACGCGCTCGCTGGCCATTTTGAATGCACCCTTAAATTACTTATGGTTCGGGAAAAAGATGGAAAATGCACGTGACGCTCACGTGACGCGAGGCTCAATGCTGTCGAATCGCTAATAAATGCGCATCATAGGGAGGATTTATAATGAGAACGGGGACAACGGGCGCGAATCGAAGTTGCGAGGGTTTAGTTAGGTTAAACTTTATTTTCTTTAATTGAATAAAGTGGTTTTGCTGCTCGTTGCCTCAAAACTCTGTTAACTTTATCCTCATAATCACTATAAACTATTTGTAATGAATTCATATTTAATCACTGATTTTGTGTTACGTCTTGATTAAATGTCACATCCTTTCTATTGCAGGCTGCATATAATATGATATATATAGTACGATGCATATAATATAATGTGAATGTACTGAGAACCATGTTAGTCTTTAAAAACAGACACACACACACACACACACACACACACACACACACACACACACACACACACACACACACACCATGCTTCGAAATTTGAAAATGCTTTTATCATCTCCAGTATTTAATCACGAACACTTAACAGATCCAGAGTCTCTCCCGATTGACCACAGGGCACCACACACACACACACACACACACACCCTGTAAACCCACCAGCACAGCTGGGAAGAACCCCAGAAGAAGAAACACAGAGTAAACGATGTCGAACGTTGGCCCTCAGTCACAGTTTTCCAGTCCAGTGTTTTCTTTTTCCCGCCGCTGAGTCATCAGTCTGATTATTAACGGATTATTAGACTGCGTATGAACGTAGATCACGGTATATTTCAAAGTCATGACGTGTCACTTGACGTGTGGGCATGTATGGTTGCTGTGTGTGTGTGTGTGTGTGTGTGTGTGTTTGTGTGTGTGTGTGTGTGTGTGTGTGAATCTATCATGCACCGCAGGCATGTCTACACATGGACGGCATGTCAGTCACATGACCCCATCAGCCAGGTAGCACAGGTGCTTTTATGACACGTGTCCGAGAAGAGTGTGTGTCTGACCTCTGTTCACCACACACATACACACACATACACACACACACACACACACACACACATACAAACACACAAAACAATCTCAGGTGGTGAAGTATCTTATATCACAGCGTTCTTACATTCTGGATTCTGATTGGTCAGAAGGTCTTATGTGTGTATATATATATATATATATATATATATATATATATATACAAAGTCAGCCAAAAAAAATGTATACACACTTCAGGGAAAGAAAAATAGTGTAATATATCATGCTAATATAATATTCATAATATTATCATATTATTATCATAATATTTTCATATATATCTGTATATAATATATAGCAATAAATTTAGTATTAGAATATTTATACATGTTTTTTTTTTCCTCGAACTGTGTATATATATTTTTTGGCTGCCTCTGTAGATAGATAGAGATAGATAGATAGGATTTATGATGTCATTCTGATCTATCGTTTCCATAGTAACCATGCACACAGGTTATTATCTATCCATCTATTTACTTGTTTATTTATTTTATTTATCGCATATTTAACAAAAATATTCATATGGTGAGTTTTGCTTTTTTTTTCATTAAAATGTGTTTATGAAATATTAATGGCAGGAGTTACGGTTTCTGGTTTCTGAGTAATCTACCTTTTGTGGGGGGGCTGGGGGGGGGGATTCACTTTAAGAGAGGGATTAAAACTCTTTACATTTATCACAAGGCCTGAGAGAGAGAGAGAGAGAGAGAGAGAGAGTCATGCTAGAGTTACTCCTCCTGTTAAATCTCAGCTTGGCTACATTGATTTTACTCAAGTTTGGCATTACTAGCAGTAAATAATGTGTGTGTGTGTGTGTGTGTGTGTGTGTGTGTGTGTGTGTGTGTGTGGTCTTTGGCCTTCCTGCATTCATTCCGAGTGGCTGTTTGAACACGGAGCAGCGCACGCACTCCTCTTTCCTCTATCATCACCCTCGCCTCTTATATCCAAATATTGACACCGGCCACTTTTTATCAGCGCCGAACTGCTCACGAGCCTCGATTTCCTGCCATCGATCGTCTCCTTTCAGGCAGCAGGTAGCCGTCCTGTCCCCGCCGTCCGTCCGTCCGGAGGAATCGCTTCCAAACACCTTTATACTGTATGCACGATTTACACGCTCGCTCACGTTCCAAAGAGAACATTATCCTCGGTTCAGATCTCATCACGACACAAACTAAACACGACCGCTCCAGCCGCGCGGCGCTTTGTTCATTTCTCCGTCCCTCCTTCAGTCCCAGGTGAATCCATCATTCTCTGATGCGGTGTAAGACTATAACACTATAAGAAATCGTCTCGCCGAATGCTTTCGATCAGGATCAATCAGGAAGCGGGCAACAAAGAACCTTATTCTTATTTTAGGAATATGAAGTGAAAATGAGAAGCAAAAAAAAAAAAAAAAAAAAACCCGGACCGTTTCAAGGTCTAGAGACCAGAATGTGGCATCTTGGGTTTTTCCTCGCAGTTCAAGGTTTTTTTTTTTTCTTACTCTTTCTCTCTCTCTTCACCAAAGGTCAGAGGTGTAACATAATTACCCTGCGTATGCACACTATAGAAAACATATGCTTCGAACCCTGTTATGGAGGAGTGGGGGGGGGGGGGGGGGGGTTTGGGCCTTCGGGGGTAAATGAGCACGAAAAGTTGAGTGTGTTCAGTTTATTCCGTTTGTGGTTAATTAGAGAATGAAGGAGAGGGTGAGGAACCTGTGTAGTGCACCTTACACACACACACACACACACACACACACACACACACACACATCTCTGTCATTTTTAGATCATTCTAGAAGTCATCCTGGATGACATAGATAACGAGCGCAGACCCACACACACACACACACACACACACACACACGGGCCAGCGTGATGAGCGCCCTACACACCTTCCAGTTGAAAAAATATTTGCTTTCCACTCATAAACAACAAGTTTCTCTTTCCCTCCTCTTATCTATCTATCGGTCTATTGTTATTTTATTTTTTTCTCTTTTGCTTTCCCTGAGCTGAAATGTAGCTTGTCACAAAAGGTGCATTCATGAGGAAAAAAAAAAAAAAAAAAGCCCCTCACCCGGATCCTTGGTGGCAGGAGATGAGCTGCTTCAGCTCCAGAATTAAATTATTTTTAAATGCAGCTTATGCATTTTACATGACCTGTGCTGCTTCCTCTAGCCTCTTCTATCCTTACCTCCTCTCTTTCTCTCTCTCTCTCTCTCTCTCTCTCTCTCTCTCTTTTCTTTTTCTTTTTTTAAAGAGGTGGTGTGGAGGTAGAGGTGGAAGTGGAGGAGGAGGAGGCCAGGATGTCAAACCCCAGGAATCAGAGACTTGCTGAAAGTTAACGGTTCTGGCCTGTTTTTCTTTTTGTTTTTTTCTTCTCCCCCGAAGCCCGACCCGAACCCCTCGAGCTTGTCGGTGTTATCCGGAGTGAACCGCCGGAACGCACGAGGACACGAGAGTCACGAGAGGAAGTGAAGACAGAAGACGCAGAAACACAGGTGTGGTATGAGACAGTGAGAGACAGAGAGAGAGAGAGACAGAGAGAGAGAGAGAGACAGAGACAGAGAGAGAGAGAGACAGAGAGAGAGACAGAGAGAGAGACAGAGAGAGAGAGACAGAGAGACAGAGAGAGAGACAGAGAGACAGAGACACCTTTTCCTTCGTATTGGTTTGATTTGACTGTGTTTTTTTTCCTGTGTGTGTGTGTTTTAGCTGGGGGTGTGTTCATGTGTGTATGTGCCCTTTCCTTTCCTCTTTGTGAGTGTGTGTGTGTGTGTGGGTCTGGGGTTTTAATGCCAGTGGGATAAAAAGAAGGCTTTGCAGGAGAAGGTTTGATGTGCTGTTTGTCTTGCTTTTGCCTCTCAGCCAGCGTTCCCCGGCTTCTCCTTTCGGATTTACCCGCCTCTCTCCCGGCGTTCCCCCTCCTGCAGCTCCGTCGTCCCGGGACGCTTCATCTTCTCCGGGGAATTTCACGGCGGTTAGTCCTTGTCATCAGCGAAACTTTGTGAACGATGTAATAATAAAATACCGTCACCAGTTTTTTTGTTGGTTTAGTTGGCAAAAAAAGAAAAATGAAGAAAGAATCCAAGGCCAGATTCAATCCTGTCGCAATTTCTTTCCTGTAATCGTGTCCGTAAGTGTGAGTGTGTGAGTGTGAGCGTCATCTCACATGCATAATAATAATAATAAATACAAAGAAATAAAAAGAAAAGAAAAAAAATATATATATACCCGGTGTCTCCTGCGGGAGAAGGAGGATTTTCAGCGTTGTGTGTTTTCTTTCTTTCTTTTTTTTTTTTCGGACGCGTGTTCGAGTCATGTTTGAGTCTGAGTCCTGTTTGCCTCAACACGGATGTGTGTTTTCAGTGTGTGTGTGTTTGTACTTATGACTTTATTTCGTGTGTGTGAGCATGGGATTTGGAGTTTTATAGAGATTCCTTTCAGTTTGCGTTATCAAAAAAAAAAAAAACATCCGGTCAGCCAGATTTCATCTCTCTCTCTCTCTCTCTCTCTCTGACTCTGTGTGTGTGCGTGTGTGTGTGTGTGTGTGTGTGTGTGTGTGTGTTTGCCCAAAAGCACACCTGTCTCTATCTCCATCACTAAAATACACCTTTGCCCCAAACGTCCTCCAGTCTAAACACACATTACACACACACACACACACACATACACACACACACACACACACACACACACACACACTTCCCCCTCCCCCCCTCTTGCTCTGATGTTGTATAACGTTAAGCCGGAACGATGTATCGTTTCATAATCGGTATCGCGATACTACACTGCTCAATACCGATATCATACAAGCACAATAAATTAATCTATAAAACACACACTATTACTTAATTATTTCACATGATTTTGATCTATATATATATATAAAACGATACTACCACATGATGATGATGATGATGATGATGATGATAATATGACCCCTGGGTTATTTTTGGTTCACATCTAAAAGACCTCCTGGGACGACAGTTGAACGCATGACATCATTGAGATTAAAAAAATAATAATAAAAAAAAAGCATACTGGATATAATTCTAAAATCTGTCCTGCATCAAAACATTGCGTAAAAATAAATAAGCAAATAACGATTTAACAAAAATAAATTTAAAAAAGCCCAAGAACCGACAAACAACCGGTTAAGCTGAATCCCCCCCCCCCCCCCCCCCACACCAAAACCCACCCTGCGTCTTTTCCTATCATATCAGCTCAGTGGGTATTTAGACAGCGCGATCCGATCTGATGTTGTTGTTTTTTTTTTTGAGGACATTAAATACGGCAGGCTGTCTGCTCTCCAGATTTCTCTCCAGAAGAGACAAAAGAAAGAAAAAAACATTTTTTTTTTTCTCCTCCTTGTTTTATATGACCCACTTTCCTTTTGTTCCAAACATGAGTATAACCTCAGACACATGTAACCTCTGCTGATTTGTAGACCGACGTCAATTAGGATTAGCCTGCGCCTGAGTCATGCCAGAGGAGCGCTACCACTCGTTTATGTCACGCACACAGAACAGGCCGTCTCTGAGCTTCGAGCCGGCTGCGTGATTACCGCTTGATTGTTTTAATTTAGGGAATGATGCTGTTCATCCATAAAAGGACAAAGTGCTTTCTGTCTTTCTTTCTTTTTCTTTTTTCTTTTTTCTTTCTCTTGAGGTCAGGAGGAAAATCCAGGGGAAAGCTTGTATTCTGATCAATATGTATGGTTAATAATAATAATAATAATAATAATAATAATAATAATAATAATTCTCATCTAATTTGTTGTTCCTTTAAAGCGTTACCGTCTTGGACACACATGCGAACCCGCTTCACCTCTTCCGTTTTCTCCGCAGCCTGAGCGGTGTATAATTCTGACCAGGTGTGATCCAGAAATTGTAAAGTGTATTTTTCTTCTTCCTTCCTTTCTTCCTTTCTTTCTTTCTTTCTTTCTAGCTTTTTTTTTTTCTCTCCCTCCTCCTTTCCTCCGTACCAGACACACTCGGTTCACACAATAAGCTTTCCCTCCTCCCTGCGTCAGAAATGCAATCTGTTCCACGAGCAGGTTGCTGTCAGTTTAAAAATGACTATAATAAAAGTGACCATGAAGATGGATTCTGTGATTTTGCGTTTCTAATCAGTCATCTGTGAAGAGCACTTTTTGCTTTTGATTCAGCGTGGTCCTGACAGGCCAGACGGATAGCGTGCAGGGGTGTGGGGTGGAAAAAAAAATGAAGAAGAAGAAGAAGGAGAAGAAGGAGAAGAAGGGAGGATTATTAACTGTCTTCCTATTAAAGTTGGGGAGATGGTCTGCAGTGGCTGGAGAATGGCGGTGATTTAAGCTGAAAGCTTTCTACAGTGAAGAGAGAGTGTGTGTGTGTGTGTGTGTGTGTGTGTGTGTGTGTGTGTGTGTGTGTGTGTGTGAGAGAGAGAGAGAGAGAGAGAGATTTCTCCTCATCATCCAATAATCTCAGCTCTCACACTCGCAGGAGGCTGACTCAACCCTGTGTGTGTGTGTGTGTGCATGTATGCATGTGGAGAAATGGCATGCAAAACACACGGAAATAAAATGACACATGATGCAGTGATCTGTCCTTTTCCTATCGATACACATCTCTCTTTTTTTCTCAGTCTTTACAAAATCTAAAAAAGACTATAATTGTAATAATAATAATAATAATAATAATAATAACAAGATTAGAAAATCACGTGAGCCGGGTTACTCGTTCTGGCCGACTCCAAGTGCTCAGAAGGCTTCAAACGAAGCGGGCGCCTACCTTACGCACGGCGATCCTCCGTCTCTTCAGTCATCGCCCGGTCCTCAGTCACGCTTTCGCACCTCGGCGTGCACCTCTGAACCGCGCAGATTTGATTTCCCTGATTTCCCTGATTTCCTCCTCCTGCTCTCTCTTTCCCTCTGTCTCTCTCTCTCTCTCTCTTTTTTCCTTCTGCTTCTTCTGCAAATGTCCTCAATGCTGGCACTGTTGAAATATCTGTGCAAACAGTCTCCAGATTTTTTTTTTTTTTTTGGAGGCACTACGGGGCTGTTCTCAGCTATTTGGCCCCTGGGTGCATTTCAAACGTGGAGAGAGGGGAGAAGAGAAGAGAAAAAAGAGAGAGAGCGAGAGAGAGAGAGAGAAGCTGGAGCTGCTTTCTCCATAGGGTTCGGAGACTCCAGCCCAGTGGCTGTGCATGAGCACACTTAGAGTCAACCATGTTACACTAACCACCCATCAGAGAGCTGAGCTGTGAAAGAAACAAACACGCGCACCGCTGAGAGCTTTGGCCGGGCTACACGTGCTTGTTGTAGGCCTCGGCCTTCCGCAGCTTCGCCAGGGCTTACGCGGTTACAGCCAGAAAATATAATCACGTCCGATAAGCTGAGATTTCCGACATCTTTTTTCTTTTCTTTTCTTTTTAAACACAAATCTGTTTTTCTAGGTTGTACCGAATCGTCGCTCCGGCCTCTCGTGTTTTCTGTTGGAGTATGTGAAAAAAAAAAAGAAATCTGTGTTTTTCAGAACACATCACCTGTTTCAACCGTTCATTGTCGACCCGGAAACATGTAAATATGCGTGCGATTCACAGTTTTGAACGTGTAACTGTAAGAAAAAAAAAAAAGGCTGTCTGAGTATAAGTGGCCTTTAAAGGGGAAAAGAAAACATCTAAAATGCTTAATTGATTTATTAATTAGTTCCAGTAATTAGTATCGCATTAATTTTTTTATGCATCTGTACATAGACCTATTGAAATGTGTAGACACACACACACACACACACTCACACTCACATGACATACACATGCATGTCCAACATACATGCATAATGTACCTGAAGACACACACACGCACACAAATGCATTCATCAATCTATCTAACATTTTATTCTTCATGTTTAATATCTGTCCTTTAATATATTTAAAAAAAATGTAAAGATAAAGATTTATATACATAATATATGTAAAGGTAGGTATATATACACACACACACACACTTCAGGATAGTATTACAATATCATTATCATATACTGTATGAATATAAACATAAAACAAAGACTGAAAACTATCATATAAAAATAGAGCTTTAACAGTTACACCTTAATATTAGTTATATTATTAAGTTATATTAGTTAGTTAGTTATTAGTTATATTATTTCCATCAGCACACGCCACACAGCCTGTATCTTTAAGGGGTTTGAGGCCGTTCCTCTGAGAAAGTCCATCGACGTCCCAATGTAGAACCCTAAAGCAGTCTCAGGTGAAGTCCGAACCCCGTAAAGAACCCGATGAAGAACGTCTCTGTCACCGAGCACCTCCGGCCTCTGATTACGTCCTAATGAATTTAGTGCTAAATACGAGCGAGTGCATTACAGTGTCGGAGCAAAACGCCCCCAAAGAGACAGATGTGACTCATGTAGCTGTCGTAAACCCTCATCTCAGCTGGAAGAGGATGTGGAAATGCGATTTTTTTTTTCCTTTGTAACACAAAGAGAGCAATAATTCAATAACATTTCAAAAGCATGAATTCTCCTCAGCTCTATAGTGCATTAGAGAAAACATAGGGCTCGTACACGTTTCTCAGTCAGTACTACAGTCATGTGTGTGTGTGTGTGTGTGTGTGTGTGTGTGTGTGTGTGTGTGTGTGTGTGTGTGTGAACCCGTTGGTCCAGTTTCTGAGCTTCTATTTTAGCGTGTTCTCATCTATCCTTGGGATTTCTCATGGGGTTATAAAGCAACCGGGTCTGTCACTGGGGAGAGACACATCGCCATCACTGCCGCTCACACACACACACACAACACACACACACACACACAGCGAGCAAACACACGGGTGCATGATGGATCAGCTGATTATTGATTACGTACAGGATTGGGGCATTCAGACAGGGCCTGGGTGAAATTCTGAAATATTGGTATAATAATATGAATATGAATATGATCGTATTATACATTCTGAATAATGTATTACATAACATTACATTACATTTACATAATAATCATCATCATAATGAGAATAAATAGTGGATTTATTTGTAATTATATGCATATATATATATATATATATATATATATATATATATATATTATAATGATGATAGTGATTATTATCATATGTTATTATATAATTATTATGAAAAATAATAAGAATAGTAATATGCTCTTGTAAGTTAATTATTTATTTATTTTCATTTATTGCTTTACATTATATTTAATAAACCATTTGGTATATGGCATAATAAATGTCATAATGATAATAATAATAATAATAATAAGACGGAATAAGTGTATTTATTTGTATATAAAATTTGACATAGTGTAATTTGCACAATCATATTATATATAAAAAATACTGCTAATAATAATATGGCAATTCATCTTTTTTCTTTTTAATCTATTTAATGATAATTACATAAACAATTTTATCCCAATAATAATAATAGTTTCTAAAATAGCTTCTTTTTCAGTAGTAGTAATAACAATATTAACTAGTATCACTAGTGCTAGTTAAAGGTAGTACTGTTCTAGTTAAAGGTTGAGTCAGTGAGATATATGAAATATGAAATATGAAATCCCAAGATTCCAGAATTAGTAGTACTGGATCTACCGCAACAACAACAATAATAATACAAATAATAACAACAACAACAACAACAATAATAATAATAATAATAATAATAATTTCTGGAAGATACGCTTTTTCAGTAGTAGTAGGGAACAGTAGTAACTAGTATAACTAGTGCTAATTAAAGGTGGTAAGGTACTAGTTCAGTCAGTCAGTGAGTTTGCAATATAAAATCCAAAGGTTCCAGAATTAGTAATGCTGGATCTACAAGCATAATAATAATAATCATAATCATAATAATAAAGGTGGGTTATATTATGATGTTATACATCAGTGACAGACAGCGTGTCGTTTGGTGATAAATGATCAGAAATAGAAAAAAAGGCCCCCAAGTCGTGAGTTTTTATTGTTATCCGGGGAACAAAGAGTGCAGGTGCAGCCCAGCTCCATGCGCCTTTCATACGGACCCGGGGTAATAAAGCAAAGCATCTCCGCTTTCCTAAATGCCACCAGGCTACACGGAGAATCCCAGGCAGCCATATTCAGCCCTATAGGAGGCACCTTTTGTCTATTAAAGAGGCATCAAGGGCCAAGGGAGCAAGGGCCAAGTGTAGGGAGGGCACAGGGGTGATGGAGATGGGCGGAGGCGCGCGGCTGTTTAGTGCTGGACACCGGACACACACACACACACACACACACACACACACACTCGGCTCACTTTACCACCTTTTTTTATCGCTTTCTGATTTTTTATTTATTTATTTATTTACAATTCTGTCTCACTAATTCATGCGCGCGCGTGCACTTACTGATCACCCAAACTCGTCACCTGTGCGAGCTCGTGCGCGCACCACCACCACCACCACCATCATCATCATCCTCATCCTCATCTCATGTATGAAGGATTCGTTATTTAACACGAGCGTGCATCATACAGCATGTGATCCTCAGACGGAAAGATCCCGAGATCTGATAGATCGGACTGTTGGCAATCGTCGCGTGCGTAGAGATCAGACCCAGCCTTTAACGCGCTTCTGCTCGGAAATGAATATGCAACTTAATGCAACAATATGCAACTAATGTTTTCTTGAATCCTCCTCCTCCTCCTCCTCCTCATCATCATCATCAGCCTTTGCTTTTCTTTTCCCACCCGGTCTCATTATTGCTGCGTCTCTGGTGCACGCGCTCCCGGTGTCGCGCATCGATTTCCGCTTATATCATCGATCCGAACGTCCCGATACATCGATTTCAGCTCCAGTGTTTTACAAACAAGCATTTGTGACTCTCGATTTTTACAGCTGCATCACGGATCGGCCTTGTGTGTGTGTGAGCGTGTGTGTGTGTGTGTGTGTGTGTGTAAGAGAGAGAGAGTGTGTGTGCGTTCTCAGTCCTTAACGCGCAGCCTATATTTCCTGGCAGGACGCAAATGTTGCGAAATATTTAAATGAATAAAGTATTAATGTAAAGGCACAAAAAATATATATATATATAGGAGTCAATGTGTTATTGTCTTGTTCCGGGGTGGGGTGGGGCCAAAGGAAGAAATAAACAAAAACAAACCCCCATGTGCGTCGTGGCTGCTCATTAAGTACAGCACGCAGGAATTACGCGCACTCTCAGGATGATTGTGGCGTATTAAATTAAAGTTGGATAAGTCGGCAGGGGAGGGAGGCAGAGCCCGATCACCCCCCTCAACTTATCGGCCCTTTTTTCCCCTGCTGTAACGGCATCGCGCCGCTCCTCTCTTTGCAATGACAATGTGCCAAATGTAGGCATTTTTCTAAAGAGTTTCCATATGCTGCCGTAAGCGGAGCCGCGGAGAGCCAGGACAGCGGCGTCTCCTCCTCCACCACCAAACCACCACCACCACAGGTAGCCCTGCTTTAAGCTTTTCTTCTCACTTCTGCTGGGGATGCACTTTATACAAAGTCAAAAGAATAATAATTAATATTATGACTTGCTGCAGCTAATGATGTTGTTGTTGTTGATGGTGATGATGGTGTTTAATAAGCGCCCGGTGCAGGTTTGCGTTTTTACGCACGCGTTTTTTTTTTTTTTTTTTTTTGGAGATGATTTTGCACTGATGCTGGATATTTTTGCTCAGATTGTTTTTGTTTTAAAGATTGGAAGATTTCATGGGACATTTTATTATCGGAATAATTTGCCACGCTGGTTTTTTGTTTTGATGAAATCTTTCTTTTTTTTTTTTTAGATATGTATTTGTTAGGATTCATTTATACATTTATTGCAGGTAAACAAATCGATAGTGTTTACTCGCTAAACAAAAGATGTTTTCATCTGTGAAATATTTTACTTTTAATTAATTTGTGTTTAGGAAATGTTCGATATTTGCATTTTTATGCCTATTCGCGATTAGGTTGTTTTTATTTTTAATAGAAGTGTTGTTCCCCGATCGCTTTTCCCCTCTCCAGTCTTTAAGCTTTAAGAATAGCTCCCTGAGGTTGTGCATGTGTGCTGGGCTTTCTTTCTTTCTTCTTTCTTTCTTTCTTTCTTTTTTTTTTTTTTTACTGCTGACTTTATTCGCTATGTTGTTCTAGTGTTTTGGTTTCGGATTGTTTCTGTAGTACAGAAGGGTCAGAAAGTGTCCAAACCTGACCTCTCCCACCCCAGAGGGCGCCAGGCACTTAGAACCCACCCAGAAACTTCACTCACAGAACCCGACTGAACCATCACGTTACTGAACAAACACACGCTACTGGTGTGCAATGTGGAGTAATGCAGAACCGAATCAGCGCTCTGCTTTTATCATGTCTGCTCAATCATCATAACAATAAGCATCCTCAGAGCACTGTTTCGCGTTGTGAGCTTTTTAAACATAATCAGCAGATTTAATTTAAAAAAAATACTGAGATTCGTTTTTTCCCTGCTAATTATAGCAAATGATAGTACATAAATTATTATAAATCTTTATTAATAATAATAATAATAATAATAATACAAATAATAAGCCGCTGTCATGACACACATCATACAGTTTCACTGCCTTAAATGTGTATATATTTATAAAGAATAAAGACAAACATTTGAATAATTGCACATGCTTTGAACACATCTTAAGGCGTAAATTTAAGGTTCAAGATCAGGACAATAAATTACAATAGAGCATTACATCTAGACGGTGTTTGATTAAGAGCAGCTCCGTGGAACAGAGCAGAAGAGCAGCAGGGAAGGAAAGTCGGTAACGGTGCAGGCTTGGGTTTGGAGGCTTCACAGGATATCAGAGCGTTCAGGCTTTTAAATTCGACTTACTTTCTGCATTTCATCGTGCAAAAAAAAAAAAAAAAAAAAGTTAAAATGCGTGTGAGGTGCAGAGCCACGTGCACCGCATCATCGATACAACGTAAACGACAGGCAAAAGAAGCGAGTCCTTAAAAATCGGCAAGTTTTTAAAGTCCTTCGCGGAAATGCAAACCTTTTTGCGTCGTCGCGTTTCTGCTTCAAAGAAGGTGAAAATGAAATGAAATAAAACACAAGTCGAGCTGAAGGAGGCTCGCGCTGAACACGTCGTGCCGGTGTGGAGGCAATGCTCGGCTCGGTTGCCCCCCGGGTGTTTAAAAAAAAAAAAAAAACCCCACCGTGGATCTTTTGGGGCCAAACGAGTTCACGCCTCCGCTGACCAAAAGACCCGTAAAAAAAAAAAAAAAAAAAAAAGTCCAGACATGGCGGTCCGAGGGCGCAGAGCTTTTCCCCAGCACAGCTCACAGCATCCTTATCACCGACATGATCGCTCGTTTCTCCTGACCATCAGATCCCGAGCTCAGCTCAAACCGCCTTCGATTTTTCCCCCCACAAACCTGAGCTGATCTCTCTCTCACTCTCTCTGTGCTTTCTGCAGCATTTGGAGACCAAAAGTACTCCGAGAACCCGAGTCATGAGTCCTGGCATGATCTAAAACTTTAAGGATGTGAATACAGAGCTGTGTGTTTTTTTTTTTTTTTTGGTGTAGTTTATTTTTGGAGGCCTGTTTGCGCGCGTGTGTGTGTTGTGTTGTGTTGTGTTGTGTTGTGTGTGCAAAGCTGCATGTCTGAAGTTTGCCATGAAACTCACTTGGGTTATTGATCCTTTCAGTATTAGCATTTATGGATTAAGTCTCAAGCCTGTAGCCTGGTTTATGTAACATAAACAGAAAGGTAACAATAAACGGAATTGTATTTTGTGTCATTGATCTGTTTTGCTGCACTATTTTCAGCCGCATTAGATATAAAACAGGAATAGGTGCACACTCGTCTGATTTTTTAAGATGGATTAGGAGATGAACATGCTTTTTGATTGCATTATTCTTGCATTACAATATTTAACCTACACTGTCAAATTATTATTATTATTTTTTAAATAATTGACTTTTTTTAATTGATTGAGAGCAGATCTCACCTAATCGTTTTTTCCCCCCCACCAAAAACATTATTTGACAAAGAAGAAAAAAATCCAACCGAATAAAGCATCAGGCCTGCTTATATTTATGTTTCGACTATTTTGTCCATGATTTTTCTTTCTGAGCATTTACTGTCTCCTCTCTCTCTCTCTCTCTCTCTCTCTCTCTCTCTCTCTGTCTATCTCTGTCACACACAGGCAAACGTCATTAACACTAATATATCTTTGTTGTTGTTGTTGTGTTTACGAGTGTTTGATCAGAAAGTGCACAATGTTCCTGTTTAGTCCATCCAGAGCTTCAGATACTTTCCGTGTTTAACTGAAACCCGACAATATGCTGATTTTTCTTTTCTTTCCTATTATAAAAACCTCATCTGTTTTTTTTTTCTTTCTTTTTTTTTTTTTTTTAAGCAGTAATGACTTCTAAAAGTGCTCTCATTGTTGTAGAGGACGTTCATCAGCTTGCTGTTGCTGTTTGCCCACCACCAGTATCTCCATGGCCCCCCCTTTAGACCGGACGTAGGTATCGCGATAGTCTGATTTCTCCTTCACCAAGTTGCACCAGCGCGTCGTTTGCAATGCGGAGACTGTTGATCACCTCACTAATTACGCCTCCCTCTCTCTCTCTCTCTCTCTCCCTCACTCTCTCTCTCTCTTCCTCCCTCCCTCTCCCTCTCCCTCTTTCTCTCTCTCATTACCAGAGTGCATATCGGGAATAGACACACACAGACATGCGCACTCAACTTAATCAGCCATTTTTTTCCTTTAAAAAAAAAAAAAACAGGGCTTAAACCGTAATAATTAGCCGAATAAAGACATATCGGATTTTCATTTCCGACCCTCCTTTTTACCCTGAGACCCCCCTCTCTGTCGCCACACAACCGAAAGCGCGAGGCGGCCGTGCGGCGCGGCTTTTACCGAGCGGACCCAGAGGATCGACTCGCTCTTTCTGTCTCTCTTCTCTTCTATCTATCTATCTATCTCTATTACTCTATCTATTTATCTATCCGTCTCTTATTCTCTTTTTTATCCGGCTGCAGATTTTTGATCCTTTTTTTTTATCTATATACATTTTTTTTTTCCAAGATACTTGGAGGATTATTTGAGTTTTTTATTTTTTTCTTCTCTCTCTTTTTTTTTTTTTTGTTCCAACTTTCGGTCGCATTGGATGTGATTTTCTTCGAAAACGCAGAACATTTCGCGAGAAGGAAGAAGGAGAAGGAGGAAGCTGCAGGGGGGGACGAGTAAGTTTTTTCTTTTCTTTTCCCTTTTTCCCCTCTAACTTTAATGATCAAACGCTTTCTTTCCTTTTTAAGTGTATCGTTAATGTATCGCCGCCTTTGTAGGCTGTGCCTTGTTTAAAGGCTGACACGGATCAGATCGCATGTAGCCTTTTATTATTATTATTATTATTATTATTATTATTATTATTGTTATTATTATTGTTAGTATTTACATCCTTAAATATCCGATCTACACGCTGACATTCTGATCCGCTCGGACTTCGCTTTAGTCTTTCAATGAACGCGAAACAGAACAGGACGCACAAACGGTTCGCTTTTGGTTTGGTTCGGTTTGGTTCCTATGATCTGATCAGATCTCATCTCATCTCATCCATCCAAGTCGCTTGTTCATCAGTAACACACTTGCACCCATGTGGAAGAAACCAAAACCCTTAGAGCAGACTGAAGTGAAAGCAGCACTCCGGACCGCTCTGCGCTCTCCAAATGGTTCCCGGTGTGTTTCTGCGTCCTAAAAAAAAAAGGAAAAAAATGTAGTTCCATGCCATTGTTAGTGTCTACCTGGTGCTGCTGTGAGCCCGTGGAAAAACAAACAAACAAACAAACAAACAAACAAACATCATGATAAAAACGGGGAAAAAAAACACGGAAGAATTCGGAGAAATCCCAAACTGGAGCGTGACGTTTCGCTCTGTTTCCCTCTGTCTCTCTCACTCTCACATACACTCACACACACTGAGCCGCTTCCGTGTTTTTAGGATATGCTTCCATTCCTTCTCTTTCGTGTCCTGCGTTCCATCCCCCGGTTCCCCGCAGGCTTTCCGCTGTGTTCCGCGTCCTCCGTTTTACGCTTTAAGTTTACAGCGGCTTCGTGCTTTACGAGACCAAGCGCCAAGGATGGAGGCAGTGTGTGTATGTGTGTATGTGTGTATGAGTGTGTGTGTGTGTGCCGTTGCTTGTGGGCCAGTTTGAGGTTCTCGGCTCCGATTGGAAACCGGGCAGTGGTGACACACCGGGATCGATCACCAGAGCGCAGGATAAAAACCCGCCAGAGAGCCGAGACTCAGCCTGTGTCTCAGTGTGTGTGAGTGTGTGTGTGTGTGTGTGAGTGTGGAGAAGATAGAGAGGGAGAAGGAGAAAGAGAGAAAATCGGTGTGATTGTGTGTGTGTGTGTGTGTGTTTTTTCCTCGCTGTTTACATGATCAAGAAAACAAACAAAAACAAAACATTCCTGCTTTTTTATGGACTGCACGGATCTAATCTTTCATTTTATTTATCTTTAGATCTTTTTTAATTCTGCGTCTGAACTCTGCACATATTTCCTGCACATCTTCTACAGATTTGCTTGCATACTGTAGCTTTGACTTTATTTACAAATCATCTTGTTTGTTTTATTATTATTATTATTGTTATTATTATTATTATTATTATTATTATTACGAAATCTTGCATCACACCGATAAAATAAAGCACTTTTTAAAATTCTGCAAGATTATATTTCTTTATCTCTCAGCTTTCCGGATTATTCAAAGATTCCTTTTCTTTGCTTTGCGTCATTGGCTCGACCTACGGTGATCTTTGGTTTGTGTACTAGCAACAACAACATTCAGCTTCCACAGAGCTAATTATGTAAATTTACATAGTCACATCAGATTGTATTTCCATAAACCTTCATAGCGCGTATGCAAAATATTTGTCAGTCAGAGAAGACGTTCATATTTGCTAAAATGTTAGTCGTTATTCCGAGGGCTTGCTCGAAACAAATGTAGGCTGTGTGTGTGTGTGTGTGTGTGTGTTTGAGTGTGTGGCACTGGTGTAGCCTGTGGAATTGCTCCGAGTGTTGCTTTCTCGTTCGAAAAAACGTGCACGTTTGCTGTAGACGAGGACCTCGCGGAGCATTTCCGATTAAAACCCGTGGAGCTACCCGAGCCTGGCCTGTAACGACTCCCTGATATCCAGACGTGTTCCTGAGGTACGATTGGCTCAGGGTCGGAAAAAAAAGAAAAAGAAAAAAAAAAAAGTGTCATTTCCATGAAGCCAGATTGCCCTCTGCCTATACCATATTAATGTGCAAATCAATATTTCAAGGATTAAATTTCCCTTCCTCATATTTTATGGTTTCCACCTCAATAAGTCTCGAGTCTAATGGAAGAGGCCGAATGATTTAAAATCCCCCACAGCAGCGACGGTTGCTACAAGCCTGTTCAACACTGAAAATCCCATGGCAGTGCACAGGGCTCGACAGCCTCTGCCTTCCTGACATTAACACACATCGGCTCGACCGTAGCCCTAGTTGCACGCTAAAACATCGCTCTAATAATTAAGCAGGAGCTTTCCACACACACACACACACACACACACGTAGAAACACACACACACACGGATGTAATGTATGCACATATTTCGGAAAGCTCCATGAATAAACAAAAGATGTCCATTCCCTACTGATATTTTTTTCCCCCCCTTTTTCCCTTCGGGAAATGTGTGTAGTGTATATTTTCCTTAAAAGGCCTTTTAAGAAGCACTCAGCAAAAAAAAAAAAATACAGGTTTTTGCTTCAGCATGATATTAAGCATTTAGCAATGGCTTAAAAACCTCAGGCTCCGAAAACACAAAAACGGTGTGTTATTCCATTTGCGTCTGCGGAAATTCATTACGCTCTGTCCTGTACAGTGGAGCAGTTGAAAGGTTTATTTCTGTTTTCTTTAACCCCAGCGTTATCGTGATCCTCTAAGCTTTCGCTGTCCGTCATCAGGTGTTTGTTTTTTCTCCATTCCTCCTGCACCATCTGGACTACATTCTGCACAGCTGCATGAATTTCAGATGCGATAGAACATTTTCTTTCTTTTTTTTTTTTTTTTCTCCCTCCCATTTGGCTCATCTTACACCTTTTGAAGAGACTCGCTTAATTTAGCTCGCTAAAAGAAACGCAGACAGATGAGGACAAAGGCCCCTTTTAATCTGACCACGGCTGTTTGATTTCCTTAAAGATTCCTTTACCGTCTCGAAATCCGCACATCGTCACACATCTGGGTGTGATGTTATGGGGATCTTTTTCTTGTCTGTTTTGCTAAGGAAATGTTTGTCAGTGCGTGCGAGACATGTTTAAGTTAGACCTGTCAAATCGAACATCAAACATGACTTATTTTTAATTTTAAGGGCGGAAAAATGGTGGCACTCATCACCGAGTGCTGGCTCGTCAAGAAACACGAGTAGTGAGTGATTTGTTTGTGCTTGATGTGGATTCGCCCCGCGCTGCATGTTTAATAAAGACCACCGCTGTCTCTCTCTCTCTCTCTCTCTCTCTCCCTCTCGGGTTTGTGCGTCTGCGGTCCTGATGATTCCATGGACAGCGCTGAGAAAATTATCACATTGTCGGTCGAGGAACTGTGGGGCTTTTGTTGCAGGCCCAATTGAATTTGGTCTGGTTAGGAGGCTGCAGAGCACACTCCGCTCTGGAGAAAGCTGAGAAGTCAGGAGCTGGCTTAATGTATTAAGCGGGGGCCGTTTGGTGTCAGCCCCGAGGCCATTACGGACAAGGCCGGGCCTCCCCCCCCCACCCCCCCGCCCACCTCCCTCCAACCCTCCACCCCTTCTATCCCTTCCTCATCCTCGTTCAGATGCCGTCTGAAGGGTTAAACGCTCGGATTAGGTTCGAGCTCCGCGGCGCCTGCGGAAAGTGTGAGCGAATGCGTGCAAGTTTCGTGTAATTAGCGCTTAATTATATTAACATATGCAAATTGTCAGCTCAGAGGGTTTGTTCAGCTGGCACAGATCAGCCGAGCACAAACGCCTCATTGTTCCCGGGGCAAATAATGGATTCGGAGTCGGGATTGTGGAAACGCATAACCAGCTATCTAATTTAAGTCATACCATAGCAAAATTTCATTAGTCTCTACGGAGACAGGGTTAATTGTGCTGACTAATGGCCCTGTATACAGCCACCCCTCCTGTTAAAAACGCAAAAAAAAAAAAGTCATAAATAAATAGATAAAATACACATCCCAGAGTAATCCGCCTGACAATGACACTTGTTTATACACGATTCCCTTGTGTGGGAATTTGCATATGCAAAACTCAGCTTGGTGGTGGGGGGGGCGGTTGGGCGATGATAAAAAAAAAAAAAAAAAAAAGTAAAAAAAAAAAAGGGGGTGGTCTTCCTTTTCCTCGTCTTGTTTGTCATGGCGCCTGACGTACGAGCGCGGAGACAACGAGGCTGCAGATGGGATCGTCCAACCTGGCAGCATTCTTCCATAATTTGTTTCTGATTAAAAGGCCAGACTGGATCTCATTCTGCTCGGGCCTTGGCAGGGAGAAGGTCGGGTCAGGGTAGAGTTTCCACAGCAACTAAAACTCTCTCCTTTTCCCTTCGGCTAATTAAATAACATTCTTAGAGCCTCTCCACTTGTTTTTTTTTTTTTTTTTTTCTTCATCGAGGTGGAGGAAAGAGAATGGCGTCTTGAATAATCTCTAGTTTCCGTTAGCCAGTGAGTGTGTGTGTGTGTGTGTGTGTTTTGGTGGTAATGGGGGGGCGCGGAGAGAAACCCTCCACATTGCTAGTACTCCTGCATTAATCCTGTTTTTTGACAGAAATGTAAACTGATATAATTGCTTTTCACTGGGGGGAATGGGGGTTTGTACAAGTGTGAAAGCATCGGAAAAGGATTAGCATTTTTTTGCATAATGCACAGTGGCTCTGAATGGCCCACTGAATGGATGACTGAGTGACTGAGATGAAAGGCGAGCGAAAACGCTGCCTGCCTCTCTCTTTATTCCTGGGCCAGCTCTCCCTAAAGATGCGTTTGTCGAGGACTCGAGACAACAAGCACGCGGCTTCATATTCCAGGAGCCTCCCGAGATGCCTGCAGATTTTGTCATTACGTGAAGTAATATGTATGGTAATGGCCCCCTCTCTCCGCTAGTAAATAGAGGCTCCGGCTGCTTTATGCAGCAGCGTTTAGACACAATGGGAAGGCCAGGCACTCAATATTGCAGGTATTAAACCGCACCGAGGTGTTTTTATTGATAAAATACGGAGACGTACGTGTGATTATTATTTCTTTCTTTTTAAGACTGTAAAAACTCCCTATTTAAATAGCAGCGCGTTTCTGGATCGATTTATAAATGCGTGCGTTTGTCTCGAGGATGACATCACGCTGACGTGAATCTTAAACGCATCAAATCAGCCGAGAGCTCGATGTGACAATGAAAGAAACGACAGAGAGCGACTTCTTCCTTAATGTTTCCATCAGAGAGACGGAAGAGCGGCGATGTGTCCCCCCCCCCCCCCCCCTCTCCCCCCCGATTTAACCCCTGTGAAAGGGGAACGCGGCACGCAGGAAGGACCCCGTCTGCGTTTCTTCGGAGAGGCCCTTCTCACCGAGAGGCAGGTCATGCTTTGACGTCTTGCCTGGACGATCCAGACACACGCTTTACCAGATGTTGACTCGGAACGGCGTCCGCGCGGGACGGTCCTGCCTGTCTTTGTCCCCCCCGTAGCACGGATGCTGTTAAAACGCCTCTGCCTTCGTAAAAAAAAGAAAAAGAAAAAAGAGGAAGCTAATAGAATTACCGACGCCCCTAACACCCCCCCCCCCCCCCCCCAACCCCACGGACATGCGAGCGCGAGCATGAGTGATGAGGACACGGCCGTTTCGGACGTTTTTGCGAGCCTCGTTATGGGAAGGCCTTGTTATCGTGAGGAAATGTAATTTCTGTCCTCACTGAAAACTTTCATTATTGAACACAGTTATCTAAATGTTTTTGTTGCTCTTGGTCTTCGGCCAGTAGGGATCGCATTACTTTTTCTGTCGGCCCCCACGTCTCGTCTAGGAGCTGGGGGATTTTTTTCTTCTTCTTGTTCTTCTTCTTATGCTTTTCTCCTGCTTGGCATGAAGCCTCTCGTACAGGATATTAAAATAAATAATAATAATAATAATAATATTAATAAAAAAAAGAAAAAGGTGGTGGTGGTGGTGGTGGTGGGGAGGGGAGGGGTGTTGTAGCGCATGCAACATTCATGCCTTTATTCCGGCTGAAAAGGGAATTATGCGCAGAGATCAACATGATGGACCGTGTATGTTAATCATTTGGCCCAGAGCTGTGTATGAAATCCTGCGAGGTTAAGGAAAGCGAGAGAGAGATGCTGCACTCGTTTAATCGGAGAACACCGCCCTGCCTGCTGCCATGGCAAGAGAGCGCGCCGGGCCTGCTTCAACCAATCAGGGTTGACAACCCAAGCATGGCCTGGATGGCGGGGTTTTCTTTCATTAGCAAAGCCTCCTGACAGCGAAGGATGCTAGCAGCTCAGGGGCTACTTGGCACACGTGTGCGTGCGCATGTGTGCGTGTGTTCGGAGCATGTGGAAGGTACGAGGGGTGAGAAAAGCGGTGTCGTTTCCCCAAAACCCGAGGCTTAAGTCTGTATTTTGGGATCTCACTCATAAAAAAACAAAACACACAAAAAAAAAAAACAATATAACAATGTATGTGTGTGTGTGTGTGTGTGTGTATTGTCTTGGTTTATTATCTATAGATAGATCATTGGATGGGAGTTTTGCTGAAGCACTGGAATTTTAAATCAAGAGCCTGCGCTCTCTCTCTCTCGCTCGCTCGCTCACTCGCGCTCGCTGTCGTGGACAGATTCGTGTCACTGTTTGTTTTATGGATACGGTCATCCTCTAAATAAGTTCAAAGCCCTTTGCCCCCCGTCTGAAGAGGTGCAGAGGTTCAGATCAGTGACCTGCGGGGCAGATGGCATTTCCCAGAGACGTGAAATATTCAAACGTGTGTTCGTGCACCTTCTTCTGCAAAATCCCATCTGCATAGTGCGCTGATCATTCCCTCTGAGAAGAGCGATGAGAGCGTAATTGAATATGGATGACCAGTCGTGCCTTATGTAAACAAATAAGTGAGAGTTCTGCCCCCATTAATATTCATGGTGCTTAGTTAGCTCAGGACAACGAGCTGGCGATATTAGCCTGACCATGCCGTGTGTGTGTGTGTGTGTGTGTGTGTGTGTTTATGGAGAAACAAGCAGCTTTCCAGACACGATCCCTGCACGCTGTTTGTGTTTCAGGCCAGAGGTCAGGAGAAGCAGCTGCCGTCTCCACAGAAGTATTTATTTAATGCTAGACTTCTCATATCCTGTCTCGCTGCAGCGGCCTGCCATGTGTGCCAGAATCATCTCTAATTATTTGCTTTAAAGATGGACGCTCTGTGGCGGAGGTGCTTCAGGTGGCACCGCAGGTCACCTCGTCAGCGGGGTGTAATGACGGGGCGAGCGGTGGAGAAAATGAGCGGTTGGTGCAGCAGTTTGCGTCAAAGGGAAAAAAAAAAAAGAAATAAAAAAAAAAGGGAATAAATAAACCCACAACCATTGAGGATCGTCCTGCATGATGGAGCGTCTTTCTCCATTTTTAAAAGTTTCACTGAAAGTTTACAAGCGTAGCAGGAAAAGATGGTCAGAAATGTAGTGTGAACAAAACCATTAGGGGAAATTGAGGGCATTCAGGGTGGGTTAAAAAAAAAAAAAAAAAAAAATATATATATATATATATATATATATATATATATATATATGTATATATATAAATAAAAATAAATCAAGGATCATAAAAAAAAATCATGTAGCAGAGAGCTGTTAAAATTACAGGAAGAGGTCAAGGGAGTGGAGGAAAGTCTATTCCTCATGCCTCCATAATGATGCTATACTACTATACGCACACACACACACACACACACACACAGATATTTGATTTTCAGGTCAGGTTTCTTTTGCTTATTATTACCGCGTGGCATTTCACGACAAAA
Organism: Clarias fuscus; assembly: GCA_030347435.1. Classification (NCBI taxonomy): domain Eukaryota; kingdom Metazoa; phylum Chordata; class Actinopteri; order Siluriformes; family Clariidae; genus Clarias; species Clarias fuscus. The sequence continues at coordinate 2,342,827 of CM059226.1, read as the reverse complement.
CAAATCCCGCGTATTAACTTCCCAGACTTTAGAAATAATATGTTTTCTTCACTTTAATTAACCGCCGGTTCTGCTGACGCGAGGTTTCGCTTTCTCGTCCAACTTCTCATTGACCTTAAAATCCCCCCCCCCCCCCGAACGTCTTATCCATAAACCGAGACGTATGAAGCTAAAGCTAAAGCTAAAGCGCACCGGCCTTCCGCTCTCCCATGGCGTCCTGGGACGAGACCGGACCTTCAAATGGCACCGATGGCGCAAATAAATAAATAAATAAATAAATAAATAAATCAGCGTCTCTTTTACTGTTTCTCTTCATTACCGCGGCTCAAATAGTTTTCTTGCCCTTTTCATCTAACAGACAAATCTTTTTTCTCTCTCTCCTTTCTTAAGCAAACCATTAAATTACAAATTAAATCTTGGTGAGAGATGCACAAAAAGAAAGAAAGAATGAAAAAAACAACAAAAAAAACAATGATATTTTGGTGAGTCGTTTATTTCGGGCTGTTTTAGGAAGCGAACGGGAGAGAGAGTATATGACCGATCTGTTGAAGTCGACTGGGCCTGAGCCAGTTGGGCTGGAACGCTGCGTGACATTCATGTTGATTTGATAATGGAATATTGCGGTCCTAATCTAAGCCCACGCTAATTACATGTGACAGTTGTTTGTTTGGAGTGGAATCCAATTAAAATGTACAATTTTCAAACGGAACGCTCGAGAGCTCTCGCCAAACGAAGCACCGACCCCGCGACGGCACCGAAAAAAACTTTTTTCTTTTCTTTCTTTCTTTCTTCTTCGTCTTCTTCTTTTTTTCACGGAGGGTACAAACTCGCAACAGCTGTCAGTACCACGTTTGTTTAAAAAAGCAAATGCCTTTGGTCTAAAGTTCATTTGGAGCGCTCGCTAATTAAATATAAGCCCAGACTTTAAGTTAATTAGTAATTCTCTGGCTCCAGAAATATGGAGAGATATCACCGGGTCGGCTCACGTCCATCTCCGTCTGTTTGTACGGAGCGACAGTTTCGTTCTTTTTTGTTGTTGTTGTTGTTGTTGTTGTTTTTTTTTTAATTATTATTATTTTTTTTGTATGCGTGTGTGATTTATGTGTTTTGAAATATTTTGCTTGAGATTTCAGTGTCTAACAGGTCTGGAATGTGTGCAGGGATACCTGGCCTGTGATTATGTTTATAATAGCGGATAATTACAGGACCGGCAGGCGGAGAGCGCCGTCTTTACCGAAGGGCCTTGAACTTTAAACCTTTATTGTTTCTTCTGGAGAAATGACAGTGCAGAAAGGTCAGAATCAGAGAATTAATAAACGCTGCTCGGCTTCGAAAGAGACGTCGCGAGAGAGATGACGGCGACCCGTAGAGTCGAGGAAGAAGAAGCTGGTTAAAGGCTAAACACGTTGTTGTTAAATCAAAGGAATAGAGACAGAGAGAGAGAGAGAGAGAGAGAAAGGCAGAAAGAGCGTGTGTATGTGCGTCTCTCTCTCTCTCTCTCTCTCTCTCTGGCAGGCATATGGTCCATGTTTACTCAGTTATCTGCGTGTCCTGTCCAACAGCAGCATGACTGGCACGTCGGTAGCGTACGTACCCAGCGAGGTCCACAAACGCTTCTCTTCATCACAGCTCGCTCACAAAAAACAAACAAAAACAGAAAAACAAAAAAACTAAAAACGATCAGCTCTTATCTAAACCCCAATCAAGTTCACGTCTTCTGAAATAATTCCGCTTTGTTAATTCCACTTAAATAACAACACTCGGTCACACACACAAAGCTGCACGGCTCATGTAGGAAAAAGGAACGATTTCCATAACCGGTACGAGCACTTTCATATTCCATACTCTGTACCTCGTGCTTTACAAAGCCTCGATTGACCAGTAGATTAATATTTATTTAGCACAGGGAAATCAAGGGATTAGTCAGTCATCATTTTAATTCTAATCCTGCTTTGCATGGGCTAGACAAAGAGAGGGTGATTACCGAGCATGAGACTGGCAAAGCTGCAGTTAGATTCTTTCTAGTCGAGTATGGAACGAAAAACACACACACACATATATACACACTAAAGAGAGAGAGAGAGAGAGAGAGAGAGAGAAAAGCTGAGGTATTTTTTCCCCTGTCAGAGCGGACATACTGTACGTGAGGACATGACGAGTCCGGCGCAGCACCGAGTCCATGAATAAGAGAGGAACCAGTGCTAATTTTCCTCCGCGCCTCCTCTGAGAATAAGCATGTGTATTCATTCTCACATGAGCCTCCATGGTGCACTGTGTCTCTCAATGTGTGTGTGTGTGTGTGTGTGTGTGTGTGTGTGTGTGTGTGTTCACATGTGGATGTGTCATTAAAGTGCTGTACTCTCCAAATAACATATCCTCTCAGCTAATTAAGCTCAAATCCTCACAGGCGGTAGGAGGACACACACACACACACACACACACACACACACACACACACACACACACACACACACAAAAGTAGGATAATGCACTGATTTGCATTCGAGCCATTTTTTTTTCCTTTTGCAAAATATACAGTACAGAGTGCTGATGTGTCTCAGGTGGGAGGTCGAGCAGATGCATGCTTTTTTATTTTATATATATATACACCAGGTTCTCCACTCCCTATGCGTAATTCAAGTGAAAAAAATGCAAAGTGTTGGAGTTCACTTTGCAAATCTGAGCATTAGAGAGAGAGAGAGGGAGAGAGAGAGAGAGATGAGGAAGAGGAGGAGGAGGATGTGGAGGTGGGACATAAGTGATGATTTGCCATCACATGGGCACCAGAAAGAAAAGATATGAGACCAGATGTGAAATAAAAGGCTAAAAGAGGAAGGCCGGTGGAGAACCTGCTCAGAACCTGCTCTCTCTCTCTCTCTCTCTCTCTCTCTCATGGTTCCTGTGAATGTTAATGATTTTTCTTCTTTTTTTTCTTTTTCTCTCTCTCTTGCTTTTTTTTTTTCACCCCTCCCTCTCTCTCTCTCTCTCTCCCTTTCCACCTCCCTCCCTCACTCTTCCAGAGACACAGCACTATTGTTTGTTGCGAGGGCTCTTTTCTTTCAAACTTAATTACCTTCTCCCCTTTGTGGCGACTCGGGCTGAAAGTTTGCGCCGTGTCACGAGAGGTCGTCACACATTCTTGTGCGCCGGCCCTCGTTAATGGCGGCCGCGCAGGCGAGGCAGAAGAACCCGGGCAACATCAGCAGGAAGCTCTAAGCCGGTTAATGCAGTATAATTGTCTGGACATAGACTGGCCTTTGTTTGTGCGGTTCATTTCGAATCAGTCGTAATTAACTCCAGAGTGTTTCCAGATTGCCGGGCAAAGAAAAATTGCAGCTTTGAATTTGGAGTTGGGGGGAGAAGAGAGAGAGAGAGAGAGAGACATTAGCTATGTAGATTATGTTTCCCTTTGATACCAGGCCCTCATGCTAAAAGTTTGCAAATGGGTGAGGGGGTCGTCGAACGGAGCACAACTCCGAGCCTTTCTCTTTTCTTTTCTTGGGCAGAATTAACAAGTAACACATTTCATACACACATATATATATATATAATATATATATATATATATATATATATATGTGTGTGTGTGTGTGTGTGTGTGTGTGTGTCTGTATATAGCTAATGCTCGGAGGCGCTTGAGCGTGTTTATACAGGTACACAGTTTGCATTTTGGACATGGACTACAGATTTGTCTCCATGTCCCCGATGTTTGAATTTATTTCCTAAAGGCTGTTTTTGCGGACAGGTAATTTGTACAGAAAGATTCCCGTGCTACACGTCTGCCACCACAGAATCGCGCCACACCCGGCGGTAATGATACGGTGTCTATTGAAAACGAGGGCCTTAAACGTATCTGTGACACCAGGGAGTCCCGCTGCTTCTCCTGTTACACCTCAAGGCACAGGCAGACTTAGCATAAAAGGCAAAAGCGAAAAAAAAAAAAAAAAAAGAAAATACACAAATATATCCTTCTATTGTTTTTTTTTTTTTTTTTTAACTTATTCTCATGGATCCTTTAAACAAGAAAGCATTAACCCCTCCCTCCCTCCCTCCATCCCTCCGGCGTGTCCTAAGAACCCAGAAAAAGAAAAGTCCTGTTGATGTCCAGATAATACCGCTTTGATGGATTTCTCATCAGCTCGGCAACAAATAAACAGGTCTAATTACTCTCACGAAGGCCTATTCACGGCCACCGAGCGGACTCCACTCACACCGTGACTCCCTATTTGTCTTTGCCCAACTCACTATGACATTTTGATAGAGGATTTAGCGAAAGGGGGAAAAAAAAAAAAAGAAAAAAAAAAAAAGCCGGAGACGACTCGGGGGGGTGGGGGGAGCGTTGACCTTTACTAAACCTGATACAGTTCAAAGATATTCCTGTTTCTTTTTTCTTCTTCTTCTTCTTCTTCTTCTATTTTCCCGCATGTTAGCGCTCGAACTTTTTAACCTGTGTCTCGTCTTTTACCCAACGACAGAACGAATCAAAAGTAATGTCTTAGAGGGGAGAAAAAGAGCAAGTGAAATCCTTAGCTCAGAAGTGCAACAAAAAAAAAAAGAAAGAAAGAAAGAAAGAAAAGAAAAAGAAAGAAATGCCTGCTGTCTTTCGTTCTCGGCGTGCTCCTTTAAAAAAAAAAAAAAAAAAAAGATAGAAAGAGAGAGAAAAGGGTGACCGAGGGGGAGGCAGCGGAGAAAAACAATAGCCAAAAGAGTCCCTCAGCCCTCTTTTCCCAAGAACTTAGCGCCGCGACCAAGCGAGCATTCCTGCCCCATTATTCCTCTCTCTTGATCAGATCACATTCTTTTTAATCACTTCACAGGGCCGAGTCTCCACGGACCGTGGCGAGAAGGGGGCCGGGACAGTCTTAATTAAAAACCTGAGGTAGAAACACTGTTTGCCGTTGCTTTGTTCCAATGGGAAAACCGGGAACTGTTTCTCCATGCAGGCAGACCTGTCCTCATTGTTTTCAGAGTCCTTTCTGTTCCGAGGGAAAGGTCTTTGTATTCAGGAGCGCTTTTCTCTCTCTCTCTGTGTCCCAAGCCTTCTCTTTGTAGGTTTAGAAAGAAAAAAAAATAACATGGAGGAAAAAAACTGTTTCACACTTAAGTCAGCTGGTGTGGGATTGGGAATCTGCGAAGACGCTTGAAAAGGTGAAACGAAAGGAGGAAGTCATTCCGTATAGTAATTGTTTGTCCCGTGTGTCTCTACTGTAGGTTTCAGGTTGGTCATAGTGGGGTGGAAAATGATTAGCTCGATCGAACAGACACCGAGGACGTTCAGAGGGTGACTACGCAACAGCGTCAAAGTTCAAGCATCGGTATTATTCGTTCGGCAGCTTCACATCCTTTGTGTTCCTGAGCCCCTGAGACACGGTTCCATACAGGAGGAAAATCCACTGATACATCCTCAAACTTCTTCCTGCTTTTTAAGCTCAAATTAACGAATATGAAAGGATTAACCAGATTAAGCGACACCTGCGAACGGAAAACTCGTGTCAACTCCGTGTTGCGGTTACATCTGCTAACCATTCTGTACAAACCTAAAGACGTGTACTACAACCGATACACGTCACGTGCTGACAGGGAGCCCGTGTCCATCATGCGAAGGTCGTTCTTTAATGACATGCACCCAAGACAGAATGTGGCAGGAATGCGCTGCTGTCTATGGCACACACACACACTCACACACTCACACGCACACGCTCGCATGGAGACGCACACGCTGCTGCTGCCGCGCACCCACAGGCTCTGAAGGCACAGCTGCTGGCTCTGTGATGGTGCCTTGTGATCTTGCAGGGGAGATGCACAAATGATCACAGGAGAGCGCTGTAATCTGGGCCCGGCCTCGCCGCCAAACGTGCTTTTAGACACACATTCCTGCAGGATTGCATAAATGCTGGCCCACCTACTCCCGTCTGTTTTTTTGGGCGGGAGGAAGCTTGTTTTCGGGGTTGCTAATTTTGCACTCGGATAAGACAAAGACAGATTTTTTCACAGGTTGTTAGTTTTTTTTTTTTTTTTCTCCCGTAATTCTTTTTACTTGCCTAAGCTATCCCCATATACAGTGGGTTTTTTTTTTGTTTTTTTGTCTTCACCTCTACTAGCATGCCTAGCCAGGGGTTGTTTTAAATTATTCTGAAAATGCTTCACAGGCAAAAATGTAACTAAATAAAAAAAATCACAGCCAGACACTTATCATCATAATTAGTTATTATTATTGTTGTTGTTATTGTTATTATTATGATTATGATTATTATTATTATTATTAAGTTTTTCCAATTACACTGATTTTAGTGTTATCTGTCTTTAAGTTATTATTTGAAATGAACGCACTGGCGTAGCATCCTAGCAAAGCTATCATTAGCCTGTTTTTGGAAACGTGCAATGTGATGAAGATTCGGTTCCGGACGTGCCCAGGGCACAGGGGTCGATATTCAGCCTTCACATCTGCATTCCGGACCTGAAGACCGAATCATCCATGAGCCATGAGAAAGAGAAAGAGAGAGGGAAGAGAGAGAGAGAGAGAGAGAGAGAAAAAAAAATGATTGAAAGATTTTCATCAGTGAGG
>CM059226.1:2316262-2333762 GCA_030347435.1 Clarias fuscus | reverse complement strand
GTGCTCGGGTCCTCCCGCTCTCTGGGCGGCCACATGACCATGATGCACTCGCGGAATTCTTGCAAAACGCTCAAGTGCCCCAAGTGCAACTGGCACTATAAGTACCAGCAGACGCTGGACGCCCATATGAAGGAGAAGCACCCGGAGTCGGGCGGCTCCTGCGCGTACTGTCGCACTGGACAGGCTCACCCGCGCCTAGCCCGGGGAGAGAGTTACACATGCGGGTACAAGCCTTTCCGCTGCGAGGTGTGCAACTACTCCACCACCACCAAAGGCAACCTTAGCATCCATATGCAGTCGGACAAGCATCTCAATAATGTGCAAAACCTGCAGAATGGCACCTCAGAGCCCACGTACAACCACGCTGCCCCTGTCACAGGCGGCGCCCTCAGTGGGTGCAGTGCACCGTCGCCGTCCAAACCAAAGCAGAAGCCCACTTGGCGCTGTGAGGTGTGCGATTACGAAACCAACGTCGCACGAAATCTACGCATTCACATGACTAGCGAGAAGCACATGCACAACATGATGCTCTTGCAGCAGAACATGAAGCAGATCCAGCACAACCTTCACCTGGGCCTGGCGCCGGCAGAAGCCGAGCTCTATCAGTACTATCTGGCTCAGAACATCGGCCTGACCGGCATGAAGCTGGACAACCATTCAGATCCGCAAATGATGATTAACCCTTTCCAAATGGATCCCAGTGCTACCACAGCTCTGGCTCCTGGGCTGGGTGAGTAGATTTTTGTTCATCAGTGTGTTTGTTTGTCTCTGTCTCTTTGTCTTGCCCTCCCTCCCTCCCTCCCTCCCTCACGCCCTCCCTCCCTTCCTGGCCCTGTCACTCTTTCTCCCTTTTATCACGCCACCCATTATTGTATCCTTCTCCTAACCTAGTCCTTGATTAAAAAAATGAGTATGAACTGCCTCATGGGAATTATTCTTAATCTTTCGTTCTTAATTTTCTTAAGTCAGCTTAATCCATCTCCATCTCTCACCCCTACCCCGAAAGACCTTATCTGAAAACCAACAGTATGGAGTAGATTTCCCCCTGGAACTTTCACAATGACCTGACAGCAGCTTTCTCACTCTTTTTATCCCCACTCCGGAGCTGCAGGTCATGACCGAGCAGATGCAGCCTCCGAATTCTCAGTGCTGAAAACAAATGCCTCTCTGCATGTCTTCACCTTAACTCTTAGCACGAGCTGGCACATATATTAGCCCGTCACGGTCCATTGTTTCTGTGAATTCAATGTCCTTTATTCAAGAAGGAGCCACACACACTCGTAGTTTAAGCCGGGCAGATTGCTACATATGGTCTACAAAAAGGTCCAGATATTGTTCTGGTGAAAATGATTGAATTTTCTTTGTAGCACGTTAAGAAACGAGGTGCTCGACTTATAAAACAAGGAAAGGATCAAAGAAACGGACGATCAGCCGCGTGTAAGATAATCTGCTTCATGTTCAGGGTTTATATTATAGCAGATTCTCTCTTTTTTTTTTATTGATCAACTTTCATGTCCATGGTGAAAGAAGAAGAAGAAGGAAAAAAAACAGTACATACTCAGGAACGACATGCCCAGTAGGAGTAATTAAAGCTATCTGATGGGGGCGGGGGGGGGGGGGGGGGGTTGGGGGGGGGGGGGGGGGTAGAAGTTGAAAAGGATGATTGTAATTGATCCTGATTCAATCCTATTACGGCTTTTCATAGTTAAGGCTTTATACAGTCCACTACTCCTCACCACGGTTTTATTTTAGCAAATCCTTTTGTGTGGGTGCCCTACTCCAGTTTCTCTTAAAAACATCTACCTTTGTCTACATCTACCTCTCTTGTCCTTCCCTGCAGTAAATAATGAGCTGCCGTCAGAGCTGCGTCTCACGAGTGGTCAGCTAATGGCCGAGGATTTGTCCATCCTCTCCGCCGGAGAGCTGTCGCCTTGCATCAACGACCCGCTGCTGAAACTTTTCCAGTGCGCCGTGTGCAACAAGTTCACCACGGACAGCCTGGAGACTCTGAACGCCCACGTGGCGGCCGAGCGCCTGCTCCCGGAAGACGAGTGGAGGGCCGTGATGGGCGACGTGTACCAGTGCAAGCTGTGCAACTACAACACGCAACTCAAGGCCAATTTCCAGCTCCACTGCAAGACTGATAAGCACATGCAGAAGTACCAGCTGGTGGCCCACATCAAAGAAGGAGGCAAGGCCAACCAGTGGCGTCTCAAGTGCATCGCCATCGGCAACCCCGTGCACCTGAAGTGCAACGCCTGCGACTACTACAGCAACAGTGTAGAGAAGCTGCGGCTACACACCACCAACCAGAGGCACGAGGCAGCGCTCAAGCTTTACAAGGTCAGGGCCTTTTCACCTCAAGCTTTACTGATCTGATATCTTTCTAATCTGTGTGTTCGTGTGTGTGTGTGTGTGTGTGTGTGTCTGAGCGAGTTCCTGTGTGAGCATGAGCTGGTGTGTAAGCGTGTGTCTATGTGCGCATGCCCTACCCAACCCACACTCTACGCCGTAGGCTGATTTGCTAAATGTAAACCAGAGTATGTACATTATCCTTCTCCATTACACCTCATAATGTAGCCGAGGTAAATGGACAGCGGCTAGCGCAGCGGCCTGAGACAGAGCGCTGATTCAGTGCCTGTGGCCGAGTGCAGGTAAATACGGGCTATTTGTTTTCCAGCACCTTTGTTTTTATGATGTCAAATGTCATTAAGCGAGCTGTAAATTTGATTTACCCCTTCTACCGTCACTCTTTCCCAGTCTTCCCGCTCCCGTTTCCTGTAAAGACGCCCCAGGCCGGGGACATACTGTACCAGTCAGGCTATTTACATGATGCCTTTCGAAAATCAAACTTAATTGAGTTTCGTGTCAGAAATATCGATATTTGCGCAGCGAGCCAGGGGTGATATTTGGTCCTGCGAATCTGTATACTTCACAAACGGAGGAAAAAAATCTGCTTTGTCACCTTGGATTGAGGGAAGCGCTCTAGAGGTGACTTAAGAAGATGACTAGTTGTGTGCACTGAAAAGACTCTCTGTTCGTTTTTTTTTTTAATCAGTGGACGCTGGTCGCGTTTGGAAAAGGCCGCCTGAATCATTTGGACGGAGTTCTCCTGGCGAAATATAGGACAGGTGATCCACAGGGCGGTTAGAGGGTGGTGGGGATTTAAAACCGAAGCCATTGTAGTATCATCCTGTGCTTAAGTGCTTTTGGGTGTTGACTTACTGGCCCGGTGTGATTGCCTGAAACAATAATACTGATATCCTGAAATCATAGACCTACCCTACATCCCAGACTCATTAGCGGACTTCTCTGGATAAACCATATTAAGGTAATGAGGATCTATCGACCAGCCTTAGTCACTTTTGGCAAAAGCGCATACGCACGAGCCGTACCCTCTCCGGCTGTATATTTAGAAAAAAGTTAATTTAGCGACTGACAATGGCTAGACTGCGCACGGAATTGGCAGGTCTGTAATCGTAATAATGAAATACGGTTTTATTACCCCGCCGCAGAACGAAAGCGTCTCAGAGGGGCCTTTTAACAGGGTACACCGAAAAAGAGAAATACACAAAGAGGCCTTTCCAAGAATATTCATTTAACCATAAGACTGCACCAGAAAAAAAAAAAAAAAAAAGAGCGAGAGAGAAAGAGAAGACTCACTTTCTTCATGCATTCACTCAGTGTTAGTGATGTGGCGTTAGTAACTGAGCAACAAAGAGCAAATCCTCTGACGAGTGAAGTCAGCGTGAGCCAAATGAAGCCCTGAAAGAATCGCATGTGGAATTTTTCAAGCCTGGCATTAAAAACCCTGTCCATGGGAATGTTTTGAAATCCTTAGCAGTTTAAAACTTTTTTTTTTTTTTTAACACCCCCCCCCCCCCTCTCTCTCTCTCTCTCTCTCTCTTTTTTTTTCATAAGGGCTGCACTAATTCTCTAAGCAAACAAAAAAGGATTCCATGGCAACAAAGATCATGTAGGAAGACAAGTAGACTGAAGATTAGGAGGTGAGAAAGGCCTAGCTTAGTCATGAGCTCAGAAGCATGCGGTTGTTGCTGCATGCACGGACATGGCTGCGGGTGCGACAGGCTGTTTGCACGCTCGTGTACACGAGTGCGGGTCACTGCCGGCGTTTTTTAAATCGTCCGCATTCGATATCATTAAATCGGGTCGTCACGTGACAATCCCACCGATCCCGATAGCGCTAAAACACTTAGACGTGCGGTCAGGCGGTGAGATGTTTTTAAAATAATGAGTCCGAGTATGACGTGGTCTTTTTTTTTTCCGTTTTTTTGTTTTTGTTTTAACCCATTCCTTTCTCCTGACGCGGAATGAAAATAGCAGGTGGCTGGTGTGGGGATTAAAACCGTGCCATTGTTTTGCGTTCACGTGTCGGTAAATCCAGGAGCAGCATGACAAAGCCGAGTTTTTCTTCGACATTCGAAAGTCCTAAACGAGGAAAAAAGAAAAAAAAAAATGAAGCGACCTAATCAAAGCTTTATTTCAAAGAGAGATGTTTCAGTACAGAGGCCTAGCGCGCAAAGACATGAAAGTGATTTCTAAGTATTTATTCAGCCCGTCCGTCCGTCCGTCCGTCCATCCTGCACTCTTGCCTGTCTCTCTCTCTCTCTCTCTCTCTCTCTCTCTCTCTTTAGTACTTTCTTTTTTTCCCTTTAATGCCAGCAGAGGGAAATCTGTTTTACAGATGCCGGCTTTAATGTGTTTGGCAGAAATGAGAATATTTCACTCATAGACATATGGTTGTAAAGCTTAAAAAAATAGAGACTTCTTTATTTGACCAGAAAAACACCTCTCTTTTTATGTTTAAAGGTGAAAGGCACATGGGATCGGGGTAGTTTGGCCGGGCGCACGAAAAAAGAACAAAGCTCTGACGACGTTTCCATATGGACCTGGAAATACTAAATATCTTTATGGCCAAGGAACGACTGCATATACGCACACAAAAAGTTTGATTTTTTGCCTATTTTTCCGCGGAGAATCAGCGGCGCTCCCGCATCCAGAGGTTCAATTATATTTGCAGAAGATTACCATTTTTTCCCCCCCCTAAATAAATACTTACTATAACAAACTTTGGATCCTCGTGGGCCGTTCCACACCGCCGTTAGTCCGTGTGACTGTTTGGATTTCGCCTGTAATAATGATCTATAGTCACGATATAATTATTAATAATAAACACTCAAATAAATGCAGATGTGGGACGGAATAAATCTGTCATGACCATTCAAAGGCGGCGTAACGCTCGGTTAGGAAATGGCAGGAAATGTGTGTTTCTCTAAAGAGAGGATTTGCGCTGGGCATTTGGGTCATTTAGAGGCAAGAATGTTCATGGTCAGTGTGTCGGAGTCGGAGTGTGAGGAAACTCAAATACCAAACCGCACCTGTTCATCAGCTGGGTCCCTCTCTCCCTCTCTCTCTCTCTCTCTCTTCAACTCTATCTCGGTCTTTTCCCTTTGGATCTGGATGTCCAGCATCCCACGTCACTGTCCAGGAGTTCTAACGTTCCAGATTGCCGCAGAATTCTGTGTCTGTCTGGAAGCCGCCACATTATTTCCATATTTGTATCGGTCTCCTGCTTCTCCCTCATCTCCTCCTACATCTCCTCTTCCTCCACACTTCCCTCCCTCTCTCTCTCTCTCTCTCACTTTCATTTCCACCAAGACCACCGGGACCCTGGCACATACACTGCTCATCTTTTCTGGTGGAGAGCGGCACCGGCTCTCCACAGCCCTGTCCCCGGGGAGCAGCAGATAGCCCATCTCATTATCCATGATACGGATGGCAACATCATTGGTCGGGGCAGGGAAATGAGAGGGGAAATTAAAAGAGGAGAGCACAAGAGAGAGAGAGAGAAAGGGCGAGCGAGAAGGAGGGGTGCCGATGGGTGGTGAAGGATAAAAAAAAAAAAAAAAACGAAAAAGAGAAATTTTAGATTTATCCGTTTTTTTTCTTTTTCATTCCAAGTCGTTTCTTTAAAAAAAAAAATATATATTAAGAAGAATCTAATCTATAAGGGCAGTGGATCCTTTCCTGTTTTTTTTTGTACCTGATTGAAAAAAAAAAAAAAAAAAAAAGAAGAAGAAGAAATCAAGATGGCCACCAATTGATAGGCACGTTATTAAGTCCACGCCGTTATACCGCACTCATTACTGAAGGTCAAGCCCACGTCCCTCTCATTTGAAAATCAAATGTCCCATATATATGCGGCTATAATTATTGGACTGTCATTCCAGCCCGCGCGATTCCACAACCGGGAGGAGATGGAGTCGGATCCATTTGCATAAAAAAAAAAAAACAAAAAAAAAAACTAGCGTATAGCGTGAGCACGTGCCGCATCATCGCGCAGACCTTCCCCACCTACTTCTTCTTCTTCTTCTTCTTCATTTTTTTTACACTCGTCTTGTTTTTCCAGGAAAAACCGGAGACGCTAAAGCATGAAAGGACACAAGCGTATGTCCGTGTAGACTCGGATCAAGGCGTGATTATTTCTGCATGCATAAACACACACACGCACACGCACATGCACATGCACACGTGTGCCCCCCCCCCCCCCCCCCTCCCTCCCTCTTCCTCCTCCTCCTTCTTCTGCTTGCTGGAGCGACCAGATTATTCAAACGCTCTCATCTTTCACCTGCGCCGGGATTACAATGGGAATCTGTCAGAGGGAGGGTGCGCGGAGAGGGGGAGGAGGTTATAATTAAAGCATAAAGACAGACGAGTGCGGCTGCGAAAAACACAAAGCCCAGGGCTTTGACCAGGCCTCTGTTAATAATCCTCATAGATATTAACAGCAAAAGGAATTCTTTTTGATTTTTTTCTTTATCTTTCACGTCTTTCCCACCACGGAAGCAGACGATCATGTGTGCGCTCGAGCTCCAGGTGACGGGTGACTCAACACACCAGCGACTTCCCCGATCCCCACTCCACCTCTCTCTCTCTCTCTCTCTGTCTCTCTCTCTCTCTTATCGCCTCGTGCACCGTGTTTCCCCCGTTTGAGAATTCTCTGATATTAATAACCAGACGTGATCGTCCCGCTGGCCCGGGGGTCATCCAGGCTGGCCAGGTCAGTCCATTTGTCTGTGTGCAGCCACTGTGAAGGCTATTGAGGCTGACAGGTATGGGAGCAGCAGCAGGGGGTGGAGGGACGGAGGACGAGTGTGGAGCGGTGCAGAGAGAGAGAGTGGGGGCACAACCAAAAAAGGAGCGTCACACCGCCGGAAAAACAAAGAGTGGCAGAAGTTTGTCATTTTTTTCCCTCCTCTTTCATTCCTTTTTTTTTTTCTCTCTCTCTCTCTTTTTTCCAGTCCTCCCCCCACCCTGTTCAGTTCTCCTGGGATTTTTAGAGCCAGCTTAACAAAGGATGACTCATCAAGCGCTGATAAGGCCGGCGCTGAAAGGAGTTGAATTGCAATAATATGATACTCTTGGTTAAAAAGGAAAAAGAAGAGAAAAAAAAAATAAAATAGAGAAGGTAATTAGCTTTGTTTTAAGTCTCCAGACACAGAGGTGGGCGCAAATGTAAGGACTCCTGCCTGGAAAGGATTATTGGACGATAAACGTATGTCTGCACATCACCGATTCCCACGAGCTTTCTCATTCTTCTTCTTTTTCTTTTTCTTCTGGTTCGGTTTTGTGTGTGTGTGTGTGTGTGTGTGTGTGTGAGTGGAAAAAACTCAAAGCATGATGAAGCCGTTCGCTTATTGAATGGAACCGAAAGCCCGCGAATGCGATCGATATTCAGGTCGATATTTATTGATAATATTTAATAACTCCGCGGCCTGGGACGGTAAAGTCAAAGCAGAACAACAGTCACGGGTGACAGTTTTTTGCATACATTACCGCGCCCAAATGCCAGACAGCATACCTCCAGTAATTGGTTTTAAACATTAGGTGCTCGCTGAATAGATGAGTAGTGTGTGATATTCGATTACAGAGCAAAGAACCCATTTAGCCTCCTGTTCTTCCTCAGCCAGGATTTCCAACACAATACGATTTACCTCCCTTAGGTTCAGCAGGATTAGACCGCTACTAGTAATCCTCCACGCTTTGAAATAGACCTGATAGAAGTCCCGCTCAATTGTTTGGGATTACATTCATGAGTTGGTTAAATGAACCTGTTGAAATATTTGTGTTTTTTTTTTTGTTTTTTTGTTTTTTTAGGAGTCCAGGACGCCCGGTGAAGCTCGGTGCATGAATTGGATCGGATTTACTCTTCATCGGGAGGTTTAATTAGTCAGATACAGGGAGGAGAAAAGTTCGGCTTTAAACCGAAACGAACATTCGCGATGGCATTTTGCGTCTCGATTTAACAGCAGAGCGAATCTCATAAACGTATCCCGATTTTGGTGATCGACTTATGATATTTTTATCTTCTCCTAGCTAGCTAACCGTTTAGCTGCGACACCACCGAGTCACTTATTAAACACTAATAGGATCAGTTCCAGTCGTTCATTTATTACTTTTTTCTATTATGAGGAATTTCGGAGAAGCTGACTGGCTTTCTGTCGGTTGATGAGGAACAAAGGAAAACATTTCAGTAATCTTCAAAGTGGTCTGAGGTATGCTGAGTGGACTTTGGTATGTGGGCTAAAACTAAAGCTTCTCAATGAAAAACACACACACACACACACACACACATGCAACAAGCTTCCGGTTGTATCTGCCTACTTTGTCACTTTCCTAGAGCCTCCTTTATTCCTTCCCTGAGTGTGTGTGTGTGTTCTTGTTGGTCTGTGTGCTATTTGCCTAGGCTCTCTTGAGGAAGCCAGGGTTAAAAGCAGTTGCCCTCAAAGGCTTGTCCTCTGTAGCTTTCTTAGCGCAATATGCAAAGCTCTGCCTTAAGAGCTGCTCTCGTCAAGGGCTGAGAGGAGTAAAGGAGGAAAAAGAGCTCTTTAAACGTGTTCCCCCTCCTGATCCCGATGCCACTCTTGTACCCCCCCCTTCACCACCACCACCACCACCTTTCCAAACCCTTCACCCCTTCAACCCCCCCCCCCCCCCGCTTTCTGCTTGCTCTAATAGGTTGCAAATCAGGGAGCCACCTCCGTGCCGTTGTTGAAGGCAGATGGGATATGAAAGGATTCAGTGTTTAAAAGCATGAATAGGAAGAAGTGCACAGTCCTGGGCGGAGCCTCGGTCACAAGCTTATCAGATGTACAGTACAAGGTGGAGGAAAGTCAGCGTTTGCACTCTATCAGGAGTCGTGCACTAGCTCGTGCTATAAAGACTCGGGGTGAGACACGGACAAGATGTAGATAGTTCATTCATCCCGGAGAAAATTCCAAAGTTTATTCTCGAGAATAAATATGTCGCTGGATTGCGCATTAAAAAGCGAAAATAAATCAAGAGATACATAAAGAAATGTAGAAATAAATTACTCGTGTTGGCGACCAGACATGTCATTCCACTTCACTGTTTTTACATTTTATTTTTACGTAGAAAAGTTGTATAACGCAACAACTCTGCCAGTTTCCAAATCCAGATTTAAACCAGAAGGTCAACATGGTGTGTGAATTCCAGCTCTGACGGTTCCTCAACCTCAGCTACATCACTCCAGTCCACTCAACTTCAGTCCAGTCCAGTCCAGTTCAATTCAGTCCAGTCCAGTCCAGTCCAGTCCAGTCCAGTTCAATTCAGTCCAGTCCAGTCCAGTCCAGTCCAGTCCAGTCCAATTCAGTTCAGTCCAGTCCAGTTCAGTTCAGTCCAGTCCAGTTCAGTCGAGTTGAGTTCAGTCCAGTCCATTCCATTCCATTCCAGTCCAGTCCAGTCCAGTCCAGTCCAGTTCAATTCAGTCCAGTCCAGTTGAGTTGAGTTCAGTCCAGTCCACTTCAGTCCAGTTGAGTTGAGTTCAGTCCAGTCCAGTCCAGTCCAGTCCAGTCCAGTTCAATTCAGTCCATTCCAGTCCAGTCCAGTTGAGTTCAGTTCAGTCCAGTCCAGTTCAGTCCATTCCAATCCAGTCCAGTCCAGTCCAGTTCAGTTGAGTCCAGTTCAGTTGAGTTGAGTTCAGTCCAGTCCAGTCCAGTTCAATCCAGTTCAGTTCACTACTCACACACTTATTTCTATCTGCCCACATTAGTTTATAACTAAACCAGCAGCCTGAATTAAACCACTTGGTTTAATTAAGTTAGATATCGTCTGTCCTGGAAATTAAAAAAACATCCTTGACACCCCGTGAACGTTTTCAGCAAGAAATGTTTGTGTACCTACTAAGAGCGCATCATCAGTTCATATCATATTCATTCATAATGTGTATTATTTCTATTTAACACTAGAATCACAGCTTTACAGTACCGTGCCAGAGCGTCATCACTGTAGTTACCTGTCTGTCTGGTCAATTAATTATATACTACTAAGCCCAATCGTTAGCCCTTTTCAAAACGACCCCGAGCTAGCCGCGGCGGTCGGGTCCGTGCTAAGCCGATCCGACTGAACTCGATGATGAATTAAATCATGGAAAAGAAGAAGAGGCTGAAGTGCACAGGCGCTGGAGCCTCTGGACTTCTTCACTTCCTGCCGAAGACAAGCAAAGCTTTTAAGGGTAATGGTGAGGTCAGTGGATTTAATGGGAAATAAGTGTCCAGGCGACAGATTTTAAATCACGGTAATATAAATACACCTCCATTTTCATCGCCAGTTTGCTTTCTTTTAAGGCAATTTGAAGAGAGGACGAACGCCCGTGTCTGCGTTCGCGCTAGGAAGGATTAGCGAGCGAAGATTAAGCACCCGCTCCTTAATCTTCCGTATCAACTATCGAAGGCAAGAGGTGATATGCAGATGCAATTCCCGAACGCTGGTGCTTACACTGAAAGGGGATTCCAGTACATTAGTCTTAGCCGGTGTAATTTGAATTTGATTTCTATAATACGTAGCTTTTGGGATCGTAACTTAAAATTAGAAACGCACGTAATGCACAGATAAGCAGTATGTAAAAAAGATTGTTAGGAACATCCTGAGATACCGTCAGCGCCGTTCTGTCCTGTTCATGCTAATCCAGCACTGACCTCCTGACCTCGAGACTTTTTTCCACTCCCGCGGTCACGTGACCAGAGAATGCCGCTGCATGCCAGTCTTTCAGTCCTGGTACACAGAGGGCCAGTGTGCGACAGCTGTAATAATGGCTCGGGCTGACTTTTCAGACTTCCCTTCTTACTGTGTCCACGGTGCGAGACATCCTGCTCCAGTGCTTCATCACTATCTCAGGCCTAATGACACATACCAGATCAACAGCATTAGCTCTCTATGAAAACATTTCCCTCTCCATCTCGCTCTCTCTCTCTCTCTCTCTCTCTCTGCACTATTACTGCCGGTGAGGTATGTGTGAAGTCGCCGGATGCTCCGTTCCCAGAGCTCGCAGCTGTATTTACCGCAGGAGCAAACGAGTGAGTGAGTGAGTGAGCGAGCGAGAATCAGCGCTAACAGCGATCGATGAAATATCGCGCCGCGGATCAATCGGCGTTTTAAAATCGTTTAAAGACAGCCGGATCTCTTGGCAGCTGAGAGTAGAACACATGTACAGTACACACACATGTGCACATGGATGGACGCGTTGGAGCGAATGTAATAAATAGATTGTGCAATATAATATAATGTAATATAATGTAATATAATGTAATATAATATAATATAGAATTATAATATGAAATGCACGAGTGAGGAGAAAGAATCAGCAGTTAGTCATGATGTCATCACTGGTGTTGTCCATCACTCTTCCGGATTAGCCTCGCAGCTTAGCTCATACTCATGGGCTGCTCAAACAACACATTGTGGATGGATATAGTTATAGACTGGTCATCTTATTATTATTATTTTTTTCCCCTCCTCAAACCGGCGGGTGCGTCCTCGTCGTGTGGTCCTCCGTTGAGAGCGCTCATGCCACAGAGAGCCCCGTTGTGCTAATTCGCTGACTTTTCTCACCGGCCTCCGTTTGCGAGCATGATTATTATTGTTACATGACCTCTAAGCTCCTCACCAATAAGGCCCTTTGCCTTGGCCTGAATACCCAAAGCCACAATTACATGTGACATCTCTGATGGATTTTGCAAAAGGAAAACAAAAAAAACAAAAAACAAAAAAACAAATAGCACAGGCAATTTGGAGGCCTTTGATACATTCCTTGGGATTTGTATAGGCAGGGGGAGCGAGCAAGGGGGCCTGGACGAGGCGCTTTTTTTTCTCCTTCTTTTTTTTTCAGAGCCGTCGCATGCTTTTTTTTTTTTTTTTTTTCCCGAAGAGAAGACAGCGGCCTTGTGAAAGAGCTGGGAAATGGAATGCAGGGGCAGGCATACCTCTCGCGCAAGAATCCCGGTCAGGTTGCCAGCAGCGTCTATGATATAGCATTTCATTTATTTCTTCAGGCGCTTACTGGTAACATGTGTTTGCTGGGTGTCAGTATTGATGGAATGGTATATCTGGCCAGCATCCAAGTGAGGCTGGTATGTGTTTAAAATGCTTTGAGGAACAAAACCAGCTTTTGTTGCTTGTCCTTTTTCTTTTTTCCTTTTTTTTTTTTTTCACCCCCCCCACTGACTCGCAGGGTCGTAGAGTAACACCGCTCCTTCTCGTTCTCGAAAGGGGATCTTTAGGGGATAAAGGAAAGTGTGAAGGCAGAAAAACGCTGATGCATTTAGATACAGATACAGTTTTCATTTCACCGCACCATGTTATTAGGAAATAGTTGTGGTGGTTACGTGGCTCCGGGGCAATTATGCCACAGCTTATTTTAGGTACATGTTCATTAGGCGTGTTTTTTATGGTTAATGACAGGAAAGAAAAAAGAGGCATGTTTGCACAGAATGCTCTAATTTGTCCTCGGTCAGGGATGAAGCGATTCTCTCTCTCTCTCTCTTTCTCTGTCTCTCTCTCTCTCTCTTTCTCTCTCTCTCTCTCTCTTTCCTTCCGCGGCGTTCTGTGCGAGCGAGTCAGAACTGGCGGAATTAACACAGACGCAAAGCTCACCTTGTTTCTGAACGCTGCTAATCAGTCTGGTTTGTCACAGCGGAAACTCCTACTGTCGTCAGGAGACAGGCTGAACACGGAGGGGCGAGAGGAGGTGTTTTGTAATCATTGAAGTCAGCATAAATAAATAAGTCCCCTTGTCAGGTTGCAGGGGGAGTGAATAAACACGCTCCATGGGAATTGGGGCTCCGTTTGACAGGTGAAGAGGGGTCCCCGGTGCCTTGATTTGCATTGTTTTGGCAGCCTGGCACTGCGCTGCGTTCCCCCTCCGCGCTGTCAGACGGATGCCTGATTAGGCCGAGGGAGAGGGGTACGCCCCTCGGACCACCCGCTTTGGGAATCCCCACGTCTGTGCCCCTGGCACGCTGGCATGATGAGGGATGCCCAGAGACGGGGTGTTAGTGAAAATGATTGGTCCCCGATGAATTCCCGGTCTTGGTTGTTTGCCAAACGCTAATCCGGAACAATTATCCATCAAAGACACAAGCGCACCCCATATTGTCCTTGATGAGCCTTTTTGCCACCAACGACACTTGGACTCGTTTCAGAGTTCCGCTTATTCCCCAAGCACTCGAGAAAAGGATTAAAAATAAATAAATAAATAAATAAATAAAAACACGAGGAGAAAGATTTATCTCCTGGCGTCGTTTTCTGCTTTTGTTCCTCTGGCACTTTTAACACACCTCCTCAATAAGGTTCGGCTGAATTCTTTTATAAATAGGACTCTCTCTCTCTTTTTTTTTTCGCCAGCGGTTTCCTGACATTTAGGGAGTGTGCTGGATGTCGGTCGAGGGTGCGGGGTGGTGGTTGGGGTGGGGTGGGGGGGTGGGTTACAGAATATGTTACACGATGCCACAAACATTTTGATTTTTTGCAGGCTGCGTATAACCGTTCCCCAAGCCTGGTAAGTTTAAACCTCATAAATCAGAAATCTCCGGGCTTGAGGTTCAGATCACGTTGGGCGCGTGCCAAGGGCTTCTATAAATGGGGAAAAGAAAAATACCATATTTTAATATAGGCCTTGGGAAAACAAGCAGGAATCTGCTGATTTAGGATCTCCTCGAACGTATTAATGTTTTCTAAAATTGTAGACAGTTTGTTTCTGTGTGATATTTAAGCCGTCCAACAAGTCCGGTTGCATTGTGTTTTATTAGGGCCATGAAAAGTGATACTCAGCAATAAGCGCGTGCAAGAATAATTTAAGATCCGCGGTCGACCCCGTTCACATGCGATGCAAATCTACTTTATATTACCCAGTAATTGAGGCTGCTAAAGTGGGGTAAAATACGGCGACAGGAGGATGAGTGTACAGTATGTACCTCCTACGGCGGCCAGCTAACAAACCCCAAGCTGATGGCGGTTCATCGGCGACGGTTATTAATCGTAATACGGTTTATCCGGTCCTGCAGACGGAAATATTTTTTTTTATTTTTCGCTGTTTTGCTCAGAAATGATTTTAATAGATCTGAGCTGGACTGTTTCAGTCTGCTCGTTCTGCTATTGCAATTGAAAATCAATGAATCATTCAAAGGTTGTCCAGAAAACATAGAGAGAAGTCTTAATCGCACGGCTTTTTAAAAACATTTTTTAGGACCGAACGCGGACATTTCGTGTAATTGCGCGTCACTCCGTACACGACTAAGAGCGTCTGCGGATTCGTGAAGCGTGGAGCTCGTAATTTTTTAACCGAGAGGCTTTATTTTTTGCAACTTTTATGTGCCTGGATTCTGTTTTAGGGTTCCACACACACACACACACACATACAGGGAGGCCGAAACGAGTAACCTCCGGGGTTAGGCGCCCGGGGAGGTGCGCTGGCTTTAAGAAAAGAAACAAAGATAGGCGTAATTAATGATCCTGAATCCAGGCCAAAAAAGCTTTCTTGTGGCAACTTCAACTTAATTAAAACTTAGGACATTTCAATGGCTGTGTGGAGCCCCCGTACGGAGAGCGGTCCAGCAGACCCGTGAGAAAATACTAGCAAGTTTAAAAAAAAAAAAAAAAGAGAGAGAGAGAGAGAGAGAGAGAGAGAGGGAGAAAAGATGTGTGTTACCACTGGTGCCATGACTCTAATCTCTGACAGTCAAAGAATCTATTTAGTCAAAGGCTTTTCTTATGGGGAGCTCACACCTGCAGGTTGGCTGGCACTTCCTCCCAGTTTGAGAGAAGGCCCGTTTTGTGTTCCAGCGGAAGATCAGATAATGGAGGCCTCGCTCTCGCTTTTGTTTTTGTGCATTGTTCATTAGCCTGCGAGTACTGTAGGCACACTTGATATGCTTGGCTTGCCTGGGGAATAGCGCTGGGGGATGGGCTCCTGTTCGGGTAGCTGGGGGGGGGTTAGTAAGGGTGTGTTTTGTATATACATGTGTGTGAGAGTGTGTGTATGTGTGTGTGTGTGTGTGTGTGTGTGTGTGTGTGTGTGTCATGCTGTAGGTGGGTGGCAGGGTTCACCATTCTGCGTGAAAGCTTCAGCCTTGCATGGTGCAACTCTGCACAATTTTAATGCAAAACTTCAGCCTAAATTAAAGGCCCACAATTGGCAGGCAGTCGTGAATGCAGGAACCCCGCCGCTCGCCACACATCGGGCCTGCGAAGAACAATACGCGACGCCGGACAGTTCGGGTTGTGCACACAAAGCTGTGGTTTTAAATACTCCTACGCTTTCTTTTTTTACGCAACTCTCTCTCTCTCTCTCTCTCTCTCTCTCTCTCTCTCTCGCTCGCTGTGCTCAGTCTCCCATTTGAGACCCTTGTCTAAATTAACAAGTTTAGGAAGGTCTAGCTACCTATGTGTGTGTGTGTGTGTGTGTGTGTGTGTGTGTGTGTGTGTGTGTGTGTGTGAGTGTGTTGACGCTTAAAGAGAAGAATCCCATTAGTCTTGTACGAGAGGCTGAGCGAGGAGGGAGGCCGTTCCGTTTACTTTAACCAGATGACCCAGTCGACGCCATAATGGAGAGAGAAATGAGGCGCTGAGCTGCAGGCTAATAGCCGTAAACAGTAGCTGAATTAGCATGAGAAAGTGGCACAGGATTTCCTCTTAGCTTTTATCAAACCCAAGTGCACATTGTTGCTGTGTGAGTGTTGCTCTTGGTGTGTGAGTGTGTGAGTGTGTGTGTGTGTGTGTGTGTGTGTGTGTGTGTGTGTGTGTGTGCGCACGCGTGGCTTGCCCCTGTAAGCCCAGTCCTTAAACGTCAGCAATATGGCGGTGACTACTGAGGTCTAGTGGGTTAGTGTGCACAAACACACACACACACATAGCAGGGCCTGAGGGTGCATGGGCTTTGTGTAAGGAGAGTGAAAGAGAATGAACGAGAGAGAGAGAGAGAGAGAGTCCACTCGGGTTTAGCAGCCTGCTAATACGATAGCATGAGCTACAGTAGCACATAGACTTCTAAAATATGTATATATACACAAATGCTAATTCGGTTGTAGGTTGTGATGTCATCCTTCGATTCAGACAATCACGTCTCTTATGCAAATGATTTGACTATTTACTACAAATCCCCCTCCTGAAATCTGACGTGTGCCGAGTTTGCTAGCAGGTAGCCTAGCTCGCTAGCTTTACCGTGTCTCCGTAACCTTGGCATGGATGGTAGCGGATGTTCACAGGATGTTGCTAACTGGGTGACAATTTCCATTTAGCACCTGATCATTTCAAAACACTGAATCTAAGAAAAAGGAGACACTTTAACTGCTAACGTGTTGTTTTCTTTTAAGCACAGAATTAGCAGACACATGAAACGTGGTTAACTGCCATGCTAGCATGCATGCTAACAGAAGGAGGGCGTCGCCTGTAACAGACATGGCGTAGATAGATAAAGACGGGGTGTTTATTAGATTCAAACTTCGATGCAAAAAGGATCGTGTAGTGCTGCGATTTACATGTAAAGTGAAACATCGTTCCAGCCGCGGCCGGAGACGTCAAACTGAAACCAAGAAACAAACGACTTCCACCATTTTTGGCACGTTCGACGTTCCTCGGACGTGTTTGTATATTTGTGTTTTAGTCAAAGCGTTCCCTTCCACGGCGCTTGGCGAGGCCGGGCTGCGCTAGTTTTACGTTCTGGCTGTGCAGATTTGTTTTTCATCTCTTTATCTCTCTCTCTCTCTCTCAGATAGTAAATTACCCCCACCAGATCGCATCTCCTTTCATCCCCCGCCCAAAGTTGCACAGGCCAGACTCAAAGTTAAGCTGGACTTTGTTTTTCTCTTCTGAGTTCCCCCTGCGTCCTGGATTATGTGATGTCAGACAGATACACCGACCTCGGTTTCTTTCTCCCCCCCCCCCCCCCCCCACCCCCTTACTTCCCCCTCGTTCTGTTTCTCGCTTTGCTAACTGTCGGTCTGTCTTCCTTCATCAGACAGGCTGTGTGAAGGGAGGGGGGGTGTGGGGGGGGGGGGGGGGGGGGGAGTATGGTTGCTTTCTCTCTGACAATCTCTCTTTTGTTATCAGTATTTATGTTTGCATAAAGATGGAAGGAATGCATTTCATTTCATGTCAGGGAGATTATTAAGGGGAAAGGGAAGTC
>CM059226.1:2281262-2313762 GCA_030347435.1 Clarias fuscus | reverse complement strand
TATATATATAAAACGTGGACGTGTAAGTAAATCCGTTTACCGTTTTTTAATATTATTTTACAGCATAATTAAGGTAGGACGATATTATATTGCGCGGTCTAGCCTACAGAGAAACACGTCTTTATTTTATTGCACTAAATACGATCCGTTTTTAAAATTCTTTATACCTAGAGCATAAATTCCATTAGAGAGATAGACGCAGATAAAGGGACCTTTGTTACGACTTGAAAAGGAGTCATGAAATCCCTTCACGTTCACGAAATCGAGCTCATCTTCGTCTTTGTCTTCTCCTGATCATCGGATACCCGGTCCAGACAGTCTTCTAATTTCAGTCTGCGGCAGAGAGCGTGATAATGAATGTGATGTCTCCAGTCCCGTGTGCTAAATTAGCCAAACGAGGACAACTAGGCCAGAGCGTCGGCTCGGCTCGGCTCGCGCCCGGCTCCCTGCGCGTACGGTAATACTCTCGTCCTGGAGAGCGACCGCGAGCGCAGGCGTCTTCCTCCGAAACCGACCGCGCCAGATCTCTCCCAGAGCGAGCGTAATTTCGCCCGGCCCGTGACCCAAAAGACTCATCATTTACACAGGGTAAACATTATGAAGCTGAGAATTTCGGAACGAGGGTGTGTGTGTGTGTGTGTGTGTGTGTGTGTGTGTGTGTGTGTTAGGGGGGCTGTTGGAGGGGAGCGAGGCGATGTGGTTAAACATGTTTTTTTGAAGTGGAGTTCCCCATTTGTAAATCACAGTAATCTAAGCTCGGTGCATGTGGCCCCCGTGCACGCACTTTTTAACACAGATGTGCTATATAAAGTCCCGCCCATTAAAGAAAGTAAGAAACCCCCCCAAAAAAGTGTAAAAACCAGAGCGTGCTGTTCCAGAAACGGCTTCGTTCTGACGCCTGGTGCGCTGTTGTGTCTGGGAACTCCTGACCCCTATAGCGGAGGTGTAATGTTTCTAATAAATATATATAAAAGAATATAAGTCTTGAGTATATAATAAGTAAGAATTAAAGTGTGTGATGAAGCAGAGTTGATGATTTTCCTATCGCAGCATGCCTCGGAGTGTCTTGTTCCTCTTAGACCACAACGATTTATTGCGTATTTCATTGCAGACTTACATTTAATGTTGTTCCTGTTCTCACTCACGTTACAGCAGCTATAAACACTCGTTCCTCCTCTCCAGCCTCTTTTTAAAGAGATCACAATAAGAGAAAAGAAACTGCAAAGACGGAACAACAACCCACTGACACCGGAGACTCCTTCCTGGGTTACAGAAACCCGATTGGTGGAACCATGATGAAACCAGACGACATGAACAATTTGCTCAATTTGTTTCCATACCGACTATAGTTGACTATCATCCGAGCTGCCGTTTATAGACCGCGACGGCACCGCGTGTCCGATCAGAATCGAACAAAGTAATGACCCTTAAAGTTGAAATGCTTTCATCTGATTCACAGGGAACGTTCTGTACTCGGCTGCTCCTGTATAAATATTTCATCTGCTCGCTCATGTTTGTTGAGAGGGTTTGGCGTGTTATCCTGAAAGACCGAGGAGAAGAATAAGAGATGTATAATTGCACGGTGCGCAGAGGAACACAGCCATTTCTCTGGGCCTCCAGCTCGACTGGAAATTGCCCGATGGCTCGGCGAAGGGCTTTTCGCATCCCTCGGTCGCGTCTCCATTTTGCCATGTCTGTGCAAGTGGAGCGGAGATCTTATGGAGGTAATTATTTCTGAGAGCCCCTTAAATACAACCCCCCCCCCCCACACACACACACACACACTCCCATATTAGAACAGTAGAAAGAAGAGGATGCCTTTGTTTGGCTCGCGCTTATGCTCATAGACAAAGGGCCGGGGCTGACTTCGGAGATGAACGAGTCTTTAAATGCTGCAGCTCTGAAAGCCTTTCATTTCTGAGTGATAATGCTTCAGGAGCTTTCCAAAACCGGGCCAATTTAGCAGCACCGGACTGAGGACCATTTACATAGCAGCTGTAGGGCAACAGCACACATTAGAGGGGCGACGCGATGTGTTTCTCATCCATGGGTCTGAGGAGAGCGCGCATGGAGCAAAGGCAAGGAAAAAACCGAGCCGTCGCTAGTTTTATTTACACCAACAACAACAACAACGCAACAACAAAAAAAAAAAACGATAATAAATAATAAATGCGCAGAAATGTACGTTACACTTTAAACACTTTAAAAGACCACAAATAATTCGACTTCATCAGAGAAACAGTGAAACAAACTCCACTCCAGTCGAGTCGCTTAGTGAGTTTGGTTTCCATAGCAACCGTGTGAACGCTGATTTTTACTTCCAGTCGCTGTAAACGTCCCCTCGGCCAGCGTCGCTAAAAGTCCCTAATTTGCTTCTTCTTCTTCTCCTTCTTCTTCGGCTGATTCTTTATCCGCTCGTTTTTTCCTTTCTTGCATTTCAATCCAGTGCCACGGATGTCATTTTAATGGCTTGGATTTTTTATTTATTTTTTTAAAACCGAGGGGCCACACAGGCAATTACAGCAGTTACTTTTCAAGATTTCAAGTTCATCTCCCCAGACGGTGTTTTCCAGGGTTTGTAACTATAATTTGTGGCCATTACGTATCCCGGAATGGGCAGGCAGCCGAGTGCGAGATATGACATGCGGCCAAATCGGCCTCATCATTCCGTTAGCCATGGGTGATGTACTAATGCAAGGGCATCCATTCTCCTTTGATTCCTCACACAAAGCGGGAGCAACGGTGACCGCCGTGATTAGAGGACGGCGCAGGGTTTCCGACTTTCTTCCCCAGCCCGATATGTCGCCACTGTTTTACCTGAGGGCATTTTGCACCGAGCCACAAGCTACAAACACTCCGCCGAACGCTTTCTTGCTCATCCGAGCGTCTCGAGAGGATCGCGTGTTCGGGAACAGGAACGCAGGCGATGTATTCCAGCCGGCTTCCAGCCATTAATAATGTCGATAACACCATGTTAGACGTCCTCCTCAAAGGGCTAAACAAGTTTCTCGCTCTCTTTTTCTAGAAATAGGGCCATGGGAAAGTGGAAACGATTGGCATGAGCTCCATGTGCCAAGACAGGCTTTGATTCCAGGGACGTAAGTCGTCTCGGGAGAGCCGTCTCTCCGGCCAACAGTTTATATTACTGTATCATTAAATGGAGACAATACCCAATAGTTGAATCATTTTTCATATCATAAGGTCAATTTTTTATTATTATTATTTTTTTTTTTTAGCGCAAGAAGTCTGAGATGGCTCGGATTCAAGATTGAGTCATTTCTGAATAATCCTCCTGCTCAACTGTATTATAATTACTCTGTGGTTTTTGTGTGCAGAAAGTCCAAAATTATTTTTGAAAATGGCCAGCCTTAAACTATTTTTAAGGGGGAAAAAAAAAAAAGAAAGAGAGAGGCATGTTTCAGGGCTGAGTCTTCGCTTTTTAGCCTGTTTTGCTTTTCAGCGAGATCCCACTTTTGGAGACGGCGCAAAAGCACAAAAGCTAAATTGTTACCTCATGTTTTCATAGTCTGTTTGTGCCCACTGACAGTTATAATTTGCAGAAATTGCAATGATTATCCACATTAACATACCTGACTGCAGCCATTTATGCTTATTTGTGATACAAAGCCCTCCTTTGGATCCTCAGGATGCTTTCCTTTGCATACTAATGCGTATTAATTCCACCCATGAAAAAGGTATTTGAGTATTTTTTTTCCCTTTTTCTCTCCCCTCCTCCCTCCCCTTCCGTCCGCGCCTTTGTAGTTGTTGAAGAGCAGGTAGCGAATTTCTAAAGTGGCTCTTTCAGACATGTGGGAACGTGATACCTTTAGAAGCGACTGCAGCTGCAGTGCAATGGCAGCCTCTATTTACGCATATTTAAAAAAAAAAAAAAGAAAAAAAAAAAAGGTATATCCTCTTTTTGTTCTGGGGCGAACAATAACAATAAGCCGAGCTTAGCGAGTGAATAGTGGGTTGGCGACAAAAGGAGGATAGATGGTTTAAGGCGCAGATCACATGACCAGGGGAAGGTGTAAGCACTTAATGGTGACGATTCGAAGCGGGTCGAGTGTTAAGAGTTGAGGAATTAGCGATAGCGGCGGCAGCAGCAGCGCTGATCCGGACTTAATTCAGACGAGCCGGAATTTTAATTGTGCAGCGCCACCGGTGACACTAACCGCGGCAGATAGTGAGTACGATGCTGAATGTCGGAGGACATTAAAAGAGACAAGATTTTGTCAAAGCGCGTCAGACACGAAGGCGGCGACAATTAAGCGATCGCCCGAAGCGCTACAAGTCCGGCGCGGTGTTAAGGCGGACGTGTGACGATGCGGACGGATTTCCGCTCGGACACCGCCGAGCGCTAGCGTGACGCGCGTGATGTGTGTGTATCCAACACCCCTGTCATTAGCTATCATCTCTCCCGGAGTGCAGAGCCCGAGTCCTATCACTGGCGATTAGGCTCGGGGGCCGCTGACGGCTGCGGCGTTCAGGTGTCAGGCTAAAGTTAGTGACCCCCTCTTCCACTGCTGCGCCTGCGAGTAATTAGTCCTGACTCTGGCCATCACACCAGCCTTTCTTCATACCTCGATCCCTCCCTCCCTCCCTCCCTCGCCGCCTCCCTCCTTCTCACCGAGGTTCACTCCACTGACCTTGCACTCGATGCACAGGGCCTCAGGAAGCATTATATATTTATTTCTTTACCTGCATGTTTATTTTCTCTGCAAATGCACCAGGTTAAATCGCTCCGGCACCAATCGGCACTTTTTCTTTTTTTTTTTTTTTCAGTTTTTTTGTTTTTCATTTCACGTCGCTCCGTATTTTCCGCTTATCTTCGTGTCCTCATCCATCAGAACAAAGTGTAGGATTGATAGCTGGTATTGATTATCCCTAGCCTCGCCTTATTGTTGCTAACCATTCGGAGCTTTTCAGCTTAACCCGGGTTCAGAGTTAATACAGCTGGGAATTCCGACTTAATACAGTCGTCATGTTCACTTAGTGAGTGCGCCTGTTTAAAGCGGTACCAAAAAAAAAAAAAAAATCCCTTATCCTAAAATCCATCGCGTTTCCTTATTCCTCGCGCGATTTGCATGCGACGTTAAGGTTTGTTGTGCTACACTGGATCTTTTTCCTAGCAACCGTTTCGTAGGAACCTAAACACCACAGTGTAATTTTTAGATCATAATTTAAACTGGCGATTTGCATACTAGACAGTCACATGATCAGATTTTACCCCCTTGAAATAACGAGTCCTAGATGCGAGGCTAGTCACGGAGTCAGGAAAGCCCCAGTGAAATGAGCAGCGGCCAATGCTAGCCAGTGTAATAATTTAAATGGGTTTTAAAAGGAAAAAAAAAAGAAAAAAGAGGAATAGTGAAACTCATTCAACGTCTCCTGCTTTTGCTTTCGCGCGGCGCGTTGTCGGGCGCCATTATGCAGACGTATTCGGAGGTTATCTGGGGAACTCGCTCGTGGCTAGTGCCGCATTTGAACTCTGCTAATGCATGCAAATGAAAAGAAGTCAGTCCTGCGCTGTTTTAAATAAAAGGCGAGCGCGATCAAGGCGGCGTGGTGGTATCAGAGACATTCCCAGAGCAGGAGCTGATGATTCCTGCACGATTCCGTTAAAGGCGCGCGATTAGCCGGGCGTACAACAGCGTGTTAAAGCTCTAACCGGTGCCGAACTTCCTCCATTTAATCTGTTTGCATGATGGAATTGCGTCTCCGCGTCCTTCCTCTGCGAGCCTCCATCTGGCCAGGAGTGGTTTTACTTCAGTCTGTTATTACGTCTGATCCGAATTAAGCGTGTCTCACACATACACATGGCAGACACTCGGGCGAGCTGACAACACGCCGTGTTAAACTCGGCGATTAGCCGAAAGGGCTTGCCGATTATTATCCTGCTGTGTCTAGGTGCGCAGGAGGCATTTGCATAATGTATAGTGTAAAGAAACGTTCTCACTCAACACACACACACACTCACACACACACACACACACACAGACACACACACTCGGCAGCATTACAGCACCATCAAGAGCTCGTTTCTGTCTTTATTTCCCCGAGACCCACTTTAGCTCTCGACATCTTAACCAAGCCTACCTGAAACAAGGGTTTCCCTCAGGGGTCTGCGGCGTTCATCTGTGAATAAGAGCGAGGTTAGAAAACACTGACATCATGTGTCTTTTAGCTTTATTATCCTTTACAGAGGGGGAAAAAAAGAGAAAAAACACACAAAATGCTTTGCACTTCTACTCCATACCAATAACAACGAATCGTACCGTACTCTAGTGCTCGCCCCGCCCACGTTTAATAATCCACCGCAACATCGTGGTGGTGTTTTATCAAACCGTCTCAACCTGCGTATTTAGCTTTTAGCTTTAGCGTTGATTCAGTAACGCCAGCGCAGTTTATAAAGTGTGATACCGTGTGTTACAAAAGATGCTTTTACAGGATACAGGATAGTTTTATTACCTGCCATTTTTAATGAAAACATTTTTAAAATGTATTTCTATTTAGACTAGACGTCCGTGCTGTCCTCTTGCTGTCCTCAGTGTAAGAGCAGAGCTACAGCACGCCAGCTACAGTTCTCAGGCTAGCATCTATTTTAGCGGAACTGTACAGCGTTATTAGCCTCGTTATAAAATTCCTAATCTTGAAGGATTCCTCTGTTCTTCTTCTTCGACAGAGTTTGAAATCAGATAGTTCACCCGAGATGATTCTAAGTAGAACCTGTTTTGATTTTTTTGATTCGAGGTCTGTGTAAAGCACGGCCAAGTCTACAATTTTTCCATTTCGTTACAGTTTCAAGAACTACAACCTTCAATCATCCAGCTAGGTTTTTCCAAATATAATCAACTGGAATCTTTTCAAAAAAAATATTTAAAAATTTTTACGGAAACTTAGTAGAGTAGAAATACTCTGGTTTGGGGAAACATCAGAAAAAACAATTTCACTTTAAAAAAAAAAAAAAAAAAAAGATTGTTTGTTAAAAATAAATTTCTGATCAAGAAAAGAAAATCTTTCCAAGAGTGCCACAGAGGGTCAGATTGTTACAGAGTGTTACAGCTTCTCTCTCGTCTTGATAAAGCCTGATCACTCGCTCCAGATCATCTCCTGCTGGTGGATGAGTTTCCGTATCTCAGTGGGTTCCAACATTTGGTATCGGTTAAATTTCTTGGACATAGAAGCTTTTTTTTCCGTTCATTGGTGTATTTATAACGCATTGTTCACGAGTGTGGACCGAGTCCTCAGATAAACCTTATAAGGAGGGTTAAAGAAGTGTAAAAAGTAAGACGAATCTTCATGTCCTGCAATACGTTTGGGTAGACGCTGTTAAACAAGAAGGATGGAAGGTTCTCCAAAACTGAAGAGCACCGATGTTCTTACCCAAAAGGTTCTTTCTCAATCGGGTAACTGTCCATTGGCTCCATCGGCCTGGTGTCACATCCGGTCCCGCCCTCAATCGACAGATTCTTCCCTTCCTCCCTGAACGCTGGGACTTCCTGTGTGTGTGTCCTCCAGCTCTCGTGTCCCTGCCCCTGCACAAGGCTATTACCGCGGTGTCTGTAGCTTGTCAGATCACAAGCTGGTGTGGCAGAGAAGGAAATATTCCATCTGAGAGCTACACCGTCTCCGAGTGCCGCAATTAGGAGTGTCAGCTTAGGTGTTCGGGGCTGGACATCAAACACCGGCGTCACCGCGCGCACACTCTGTCTGTCTCTCTCGCCTGGTGTCGGAATCGTGCCCGGTTCGATAAAAGAAAACAGACGTTTTTTTGTGCAGGAAGCCTGTGAGCTCACAGCCAGCGCGACTCTCTCGTGGGTCAAGTGCTGCATTTGCATTTTGATGGGATGTTACCGAGTAATTAATGCACCAGTCAGAAAGCATTACCCTGGGACGGAATTGAAAGGTTCATTACCAAATCGCCTCACACTTCAGAAATAGGTATTTCTCTGGGATTTCTCTCTCTCTCTCTCTCTCTCTTTTCTTTTCTTCATGTCCGCGACCTGTTGTTATTTACACTCCAGGTAGCCGGAGACGAATTACGGGATACAGAGAGACGGCGTTTAATAAGGGAATTCGCTCGTGTTAATAAACGAACATCAAGGCCTCGCCACCCTGTCAGTTTAATCACCTCGCTGGTTTCTTAACAAGCCAATCTTCATCATCACGCGCTTAATAAAAAGAAAGCCGCAAGGCTGCGTCGTTTACGCTGGAGCTGCCCGAACGAGCAAGCGGAGACGGATAAACGCGTCCCTAAAGCTCCGGGGGTTTACGGGGTCCGCTCGGTCGGGTCGGGTCGGGTCGGCCCGGCATGGCACAGAGGAGAATCTGAGAGCTCCAGGAGATTAAAGCCAGGAGAAATCAGGGGCCGTGTGAGCAATCATCATTTCACGAGAACATTCTTTCATCTTGCCTCTTTCCAGCCCAATGCTAACAGGGACTCATGTCACGACACCGCCGTTGCTTTTATCTTCCTATAATAACTCGGTACAAAAAAAACGAGCCAGAAAGAGGAGGGAGGTGGAGAGGGATCCGAGAGAGGCCTGTTCTTTCTCTGCCATCACTGTGAATTTACACAAGGCCCCGGTCATGTTATTGGAGTGGCCTCTTTCTATATCATCGCCTTGTCACTGGAAGAAGTGTGGAAAAAAAAAAAAACTGGAAATATTCCGCCTATGCATGCGAGTTTCACTTTTTTCACCTAATCTGCAAATGGATTTCTAAAGCTGCGTTCCAAACTCGTGTTATTATTATTATTATTATTATTATTATTATTATTATTTTATTACTGTACCTTCATCTGATTTAAAGTCGAGGCTGGTAAATGTTTCCATACCAGGATGCACAAATTTACAAGTCACATGACAACCCAGGATACGACACCAGGATTGTATTCTTCACGAAGAACATTTGAAATATTCCGTTATTTTTTTATACACATTACAAAGGAATATGACAACCGTTTTTATTTAGACATTCAGGAAGTTAATCAAAAACAAGACCAGGGCGGCGGCGACACGGCCGGAGCCAAAACAAACGCACACGCGGCGCTCGCGCGGTTATTATCAGCACTTTTTCTCCCGTCATTCTCAAAGTCTGCTGATGAAGATGCTGAGCGATAGATAAACACGTCAGCCCAGACTTCAGCCCCCGCGGCCTGTGTCCGGCGATTAAACTCCCACTTAAAAAAGTTACCGGGAACAAGCCGTTAGGTGTCTAATGGCCGAAATGATAGCCGGCAGTACCGCCGAGAACGGGAAGTAACCTCTTGTCCTGGTCCATCAGCAGCTCATCAGCCGGTCTCACACACCAACAGGCCCGCGCTTTTTTGTTCTCCCGCAGGTTAATAGAAATGGAGGAGATGGGCCGGGGAAAAGCAATGCAATTTTCTGCTATTTAAGCTTGGCGAGATGGCACTCTTCAGGAAGCACTGGAGAAGTAAGAGGGTGTAATGGGCGTTTGGAAAGAAGGCAGAGCGCACCGACTTGGAGCTGGAGAAGATTCTCAAGATTTTAGGCATGCATGGGAAAATAGAAGGAGATGGTGAAATAATCAGCGAGCTGAAATTGAATCCTCTCTCTCTCTCTGTCTCTCTGTCTCTCTGTCTCTCTCGCAGTCTGTCTCCCACATAAACACGCAGACAAGATAGACCCTGAATTGTGGCTTTAATCTTTCTCCGTACACACGAACACGCTATCTTCACAGGCTTCAGCCAAGAGAAAGCCGACGCACACCAGCGACACAGCGAACACACTTCAAACCGCTCGCACGCTGATAAGAACTGATGTTCCTTTAATTGCCTCAAAAAACAATGGCAAAGTTAATTACCTCGAAAACCGAGCCGGCTCCGACAGACGGGCTTTTGTACGCGTGCCATGTCTCCTCTAAGACAGA
Organism: Clarias fuscus; assembly: GCA_030347435.1. NCBI lineage: Eukaryota > Metazoa > Chordata > Actinopteri > Siluriformes > Clariidae > Clarias > Clarias fuscus. Next base: position 2,303,865 of record CM059226.1, on the reverse strand, counting down.
CCGAGACTGGAGCTGTCTCTATAAAGTACGTCAAGTTGCATTATTTTAATTATCGCCTAATTCTGTTTGTGTCGAATGCTTTTTCTTCTTCTTCTTCTTCTTCTTCTTCTTCTTCTTCGCGCAACTCTTCGATGTAATTCGTTAGCTCACGACGGCTGCCGCGTGACGTCTCAATCCCGGCTCCCGTGACGATCTCGGACAATAAGCTCCCTTTTAAGAGTTAATCACGCTCTTTTTCTTGTTCTTTTTTTTTAAAATTAGCGTAAAAAGCAAGGTGCAGGAGATACAGTAGGACATGCCTCGTCCCGGGGCATCGCTAGACAAGCTCCTGATGAGACGATAGATTAAGAGAGCTTATCGCTCCGGTTCGCCTTCGTTAAACACGTGCTCTAGTTTTCATTTTCCTCGAGCTGGTAAAGTGAGCAAGCCGCTCGGCATTATTCACCCGGGCCGGCTGATCGAAGCCCGGCTCAATAGCACTAAACCAGCTCGTGCTCCGAAGATTTGTCTTACAAAACCTTGAAAACTGCTCTGAACGTCCATACATTGATTTTTGTTGGCAGGGATCTCCAGGGCTTTCATGTGGAGGCAGACTCCACGCAGAGGTGAGGAGAGGAGAGGAGAGGGCTTCCCCCATCAGAGTGCATGCTGGGAAAGAAAGAAAAAAAAAAATGAGACAGGGGTTCCCTTTATCAGCGGACAAAAGAATTAAAAGCGTTTGCGAAGCCACTGAAGCCCGGCCACGTCTTCGATCACGGATGCCTGCTGTCGTGGAATTGATGTTAGGACACGGGGAAACCGCGCCGCGCTCTCCGATACCTATGCACCATCTTCTATCGGGCTCGTCACAGACCCCCCTTTTTTTCCCCGCCTCGCTGCTTATTTAAACCCAGAGGCGTTTAAGTTCCCGCTATTTCCCCAACAAAACTAATTAAGTCGGAAAAGCGGAGCGAGCGCGTTTGAAACCGAGCCTCTCCGTCGCTGCTGTCTGTGTAAAGCAGACGGTGTAATTGCAGTCGCAGGTAGTGATGAACATTAATGAAGGCCTTACACACACACACACACACACACACACACACACACACACTCAGAGGCAGGTGCGTTTTATGTGCCTCTCTTTTTTTTTGTAAAGCAGCACTGTATCAGCATCTGGACAGATGCACGCCGCACTCCTCTGCTCGTTTTATCCCTCTGAAGTCTTCCAGAATTTCAGAATCTGACTGAAGACTAATTACATATCTTGGGACTGGCTGGATTTATGTGTTCATATTGTTAGGTGGGCCGAGGAAGGGAGTGTGTATGTGTATGAGTGTGTGTGTGAGAGAGAGAGAGAGAGAGCAGGAAGCCAGACAGGCTGGCAGCTGCCAGCGTGTGTGCCACCTGCCATACGTCTCTCTATTAGCATAATCATCTCTCCGGCAAATGGCAATAATGGTGTCACACACCTTTGTGTAATTGCTACTGTCATAATATATGCCAAATGATTGTGTTGTGTGATTAGACGTTGGCGGGGGGGGGGGGGGGGCCTGGAGAGGTCTCCGGCGTCACATTCACACTCGAGTGCCTTTATTCGGAGGTGCAGGGACAAACCGTCCCGAGGACGAGGACATGTCTCGCTCTCTCTCTCTCTCTCTCGCTCTCTCTCAGAGTGCCATCGTCTCTCCGTAATTGTTCCGAATGCAAATCAGAAAGAGATCGTGGCGTCACGTGTGTTTATTCGCTTCCCACACCTCCGCAGTTGGACCAAGGGTTCAGACCTGCTTGTTCACCATTCCGGGAAGGAGTCTCCAGTGTCAGCGCGACGTTACCGCTGAGTTTCTTCGATAACATGACAAGCTGCGTCCAAAAAGCGTTCGGAAAACAAATTAAAACGCGAGTGAAAGGCGTAGAGCAATAAATAAAAAAAAATGGTCTTGTGTGTGTGTATAGTGTTGGCAAATTGCTGCGGTATAAGAGGAGTAAAGCTGTTCCAGATGTGCCTGTGCCAGGAAAGTAATCAACTCCGGGGTGTCCTGTTTGAAGGAAGCTTAAGGAATTAGAAAAGCAACTACAGGAAATAAGTGATATAATGAAAAAAGGACGGCGCTTGGCCGTGATGCAGCTTCATTTAGGACGCGGAATGTTTGTCCCATTAAAGCCATGACTGAATGTCGGAGAAGAAGAAGAGACGGAGAGATGGGAAATTGTCGGCTTTGGCTTTGCTAATGTTTTACATAATTAGCCCCACTCGCGTTTTCCTCAGAGGAACGGCTTAGGCAAGCAAATGAATAGGTAATGATTGTAGCGGCCAGAGGCGCTGCGGTCTGAGCGTGAGTGGCAGCCGCCGCCGCCGCCGCCGCGGCCGCTGTGACGAGCGCCGGGTTTAATTGGGTTGGGCCGAGAGAGAGGGAAATGAAAGAGAGTGGGGATGAGAGCGGGGAGCGCAGGGACGCTGCATAGACAACAGACAGGAGTCTAATGGATTGCACGCTCGGCTCGCACCCAAGGAGGCGCCGAGCGACCCAGGAATATGGCCCGAATGTGCATGACACGCACACACGCGCATGTCGGACATGACGTCGTCTCCATAACCTATCGCTTAACAACCACCTGTAAATTTCGCAATATGTAAATTCTTTTTTTAGTTTGCATTATCTCTGCGTATTTTTTTGTTTTGTTGTTTTTTTTTTTGCTCCGCGCCCTGCAGGTATTTAGACGTATCGACACGCCCGCTTTAAAAGGCCACTGGCCTCTGCTGGTCTCCGCGCACCGGAGGTGGCTGATCCATTCGGAGCAATCCTCTCTAATCGCTGCGAGCAGGAGGAAAACACACTGCCTTTTTAAAAGCGCCCGTGTCTTAAGATGTCATTGATTAAATGTTAACTGATATACTCTAGTTGGCAATCTCGTTAGAGATTCCAGTAGCTAAGATAGACAGTTTAGAGACCTAGCTGATCAATAATACAGATAAAGATTTCATCCATCAATGAGCTCCCCAAAACAAAGGTGTGCGCGCGCGTGTGTGTGTGTGTGTGTTACCTGATTAGGCCAACAGGGAGCTCGTTCTCACCTGCCGACGCAGCACCCGACTTTCTTTCTTTCTCTCTCTCTCTCTCTCTCTCTCGCTTTCTTTTTTTTTTTGGTTTTGTTTTGTTTTTGTTTTTTGTTTTTTGTTTTAGGTCGATTTCCTACAAACACGGACGCCGCGTAATTACCGAGCCGGACCGCTGTGCAGATAACGCGTCTTTGACTATCTCAGCTCGGATAAAGGTTAATCTCCTCGTCTCTGTCCTGCGAGACGGATCCCGGGCTTATATATTTATTTAAGGCAGAGACAGAGAGAGACCGTTAGCGAGGAAGAGTTAGACCCCGCTGCATACCAATGCCAGCACAAATGACCGAATCGATGGCGGAATGGCCACCGCTGTTTAAAAGTATCAATAAAACCTTGCCTTATTTTACACTCAGTGGATAAGTGTTGCAGTTAAAAGTCCGCCGGATGTCTTAATTGAAAGTTAATTTTAAATCAATGAAGGGAGTCATTTAAATATCGATCCGGTCAAATGGCGGAGACGTCGCCCCCCCCCCCCCACCCCCCCCACCCCCCCCCCCCCCAAACCCTCCTTCCATTACTCCTCTCTTTTTTTCTTTCTTTCTTTCTTTCTTTCTTTTTTTTTTTTTGGTAACAACTTTGTTAAAACGCAATCAATAAGCCACAATTGCTGTGTTGTAAATGGAAATAATTGACAGTCAGTGCCAAAGTGCCCATGAGGGGATTCATTGTTTTTTTTTTTTTTTTCTTCCTAAGACGTATATCTTTTAAAACCAGCCATGTAGTAGATGTTAATTGCGTCACGTGTCCCAGCACTCGATGGAGAAATGTGATATCGATATCGCTTTAATAGGTAATAATCGATACAGCATGACTACTACAGGTCTCATTAATTTCGTCGGAGTCCCTTTTTGATTTCTTTTGTCCGAGTTAAGCCGGCGCTTCATATCTTTTAAGCAGCTGGATGCGGTCCGTCCGCACTCATTCCTGCTCCTCCGTCCATGTTAGACAAATGAGGAGAAGACAAAGAGCGAGAGAAGGGCGGAGTGAGAACAGCGAGCGTTGTCCGTGGCCTCTGCCTATCAGCTTAATCTTATTTATTTAAAGCATATGTCTGCTTGTACTCCTTTGTCAGGGTCTATTAGAGCCACGGAGAGCCATATGACATTGTTTACGCCGTAATGAAATAGACATTTCTTTTTTTTTTTTTTTTTGGTGCATGTTTTGATTGAGGTTGAAGCGGCTTTGCGTTTGTACACAGATGCCACTTCCCTGCTGTTAGCAGTCGAACAGAGTCGTGTCCTTCTAACCCCGTGTTCCTCCTGAATCTCTCCCAGACGTTAGAAACTCCGCGTTCGTGAATTGGGTTTGATTCCGAGCCCAAGCGGCCTAATTACTTCTGGCTTGTAATTTTTTCTTTTCTTTTCTTTTCTTTTCACCCTCGTGTAAATTCAAATCAAAGCTGGTCTCAACTTAGACTGCATGAACTCAGCGAACTTTAGATGTGTGTGTGTGTGTGTGTGTGTGTGTGTGTGTGTAGGTTTCTCAGAGTAGCGGTTATGACCAAAACCACATCTACTGTCATGGCAGCTGTTGAAGTAGCTGTTATAACCGCTGCAATGACCTGCAGGATTTTTACAAAACAAAACAACAACAACAAAAAAATACTTAAAACATTACATTAAATAATACTTGTTGTATTGTTTGTTTGTTTTGTTTTTACAGCAGGAACTGAAATTAGACACTAAATTTGTCCTGTTAGAGGTGTGTGTGAGTTACTGTTCACATCATAAAGTTGATTATTTTCTAATAACATCATGCCTTTGAAGTGTTTTATTATTATTATATCGCTGCAACAACAACAACAACAACAAAACAACAACAACAACCGTTGTTCCTTCATTTTTTTTCTTTGAATAATAATCTCCTCCGTCATGATGGAGTAAAACATCAGGAAACATACAGCTTCAGCTCACTGTACTCTGTCACTCTGTACTGTGCACTGGAGACTCCTTCCATAAAACTCTCACTACACCTTAATACAAGATCTTCCGACCAATCAGAACCGAGGACCCGACAGCATCCTCATCTACAGTATGACGTTCAGATTCAGGACACTGATCAAGCAAATATCACAAGCTGGGAACGGCTTCGCCATCGAAATGAATCACACATTATTGTTAAGAAATATTTGAACTCAATATCCTGGAGTAATATAAAATGCATTTAGCCGAGGATTCTTATACGAAATATATGAAATGATGCAAGCGTCGTGTAACTTCCCCGACTTCAAACTGTTCGAGAAAGCTATAAAAAAAAAAAAATAATAATAATAAAAAAAAGCAGAAGTATGAAATATTAGACATGTCCAGAGTGATGTACAACACCGTACGCTGTTTCGGGATGACTGACGAGACCGTGCGGCAATCGCGTACGGCGATATGATGAAACAAATATCCAGAATGCCTCGATATATAAAAATAAATCAATAAATAAATAAATATATACTGTACATGACTATATTCGGAAAGCGGTGATTAGAATAGAATGGTCTTAAAATGACTGTACTTTCAGTTAATTACAGTATGATTTAATAACATATTGCCTCTTTTGCGTTCGCTTTAAAATGCAGCATGTAAAAGAAACCGCGCGTTTCAGCATGTGGTCTGTATTAGTCGGGTTTACATCGGAGCGCTGGAGGGAGGAACGTTTTTTTAATTTAAAACAAAATATGAAGAAGAAAAGGAGCAGATCTTTCAGTGCAGTAAACATACTGTACTCATGATATAATATACAGTTCTATTTAATAATAGATAGACAGATACGTTATTGATCCTGAAGGAAATTTCTAACATCCAGGAGCAAGAATAGGGATTAAAATAACAGAATGATGGAACAAAGAATTGTTTCAGGTTTACGATGGAACAAATTTATATATATATATATATATATATCATGTATATAATGTATAAAGTTACCCAGTAGTAATGTGAAAACTGGTGGAAAGCTGTAATTGCAATTCAGGGTTTTTATTCCACCGAATACTGATTTCTTAACGTTATTTGGTCAAAGCATTAACACAATTCGTCTACAAATTATTTGCATTTTATTTATTAAAGCACTGCAATGTACTGCATGATATATTGGGTTATTTTGATGTGATGTGATGATGTCATTTCCTGTATGAAGTACACTCTAAAGTTCGACTTTAGGAGAAATATTGTCAGCAGTTCACAAAAAATGAAACTAAACCAATTCTTACATGCACCTTATTTATTTTTATTTTTACACCTTATTATGATTATTTTGCAGTGGTCTCTTATTTTTTTTCCAAAGCTGTATATATATATATATATATATATATATATATATATATATATATATATAAATATACACTCATATGAGAATATAATATGAGAATAAAACAGTCCAGATGTTTAAAGTAGCGTTCAGATTTGTGCATATTTAATTATTATAAATATATACGAAATATACTGCTCTTAGAGTAAAGGTGAGTTTCTGACAGCTGTGTATAGCTCACATGAGTGTGTGTGTGTGTGTGTGTGTGTGTGTGTGCGTCCACACTGCTGGCTGCTGGGTTCCCGGTTCCCAGAGCAGGTCAGTCTGCAGATGGGTGACAGATAGGTCTTATTTGTCTGATAGAGCCGAGCAGGGAAATGGAGCTACAGCTGGTTACTTCATTAGGTCGTCCCATTGATTGAACCCTCGGCTGAAGTGATGCTGCAGCCTCCTCCGATAACTGCTGGTAATAGAACAAAATGAATTCTTATCACAGAGATTGGAAAGGCCATTAACCCTGGCCTCCAGTGCTTTTTAGAAAGTCACAGACAGGAAGCCGAGCAGCGAGCAGGAGACGGAGTACGGCGGGGGGGGGATAGAAACGGGGAGGATAAAAAAAGAAAGAGAGAAAGAAGGAAGGAACGAAAGAAAGAAAGCCATGTGCTCTGCTGGAGCCGGGGTCACGTTGGCGGCCGTGTGTGAAATTTCCAGGCCTTTTGGCTCCTGTGCAGATGAAACAGCTACCCAGGGCAGATGTTTATAATCATGTCTTGAATAAATATTGGACGGAGAATAATAAAAGACGAGGAATGGAGGGAGGAAAGGAAGGGAGGAGGGAGCAGGAATCTGTTTAAATTATTTTCAAATAGTGCAGCGAGTCTGCCTGCACCGCCACTGCTCGACAAAACACAAGCGCTGTCTGACATCCGGGTGTGTGTGTGTGTGTGTGTGTGTGTGTGTGTGTGTGTGTGAACGCTTTAAAGATGCAGGATTGTGTCGTGATAACGTACAGTTTTAAACGCGGCGACCGACGTCCATGTTTCAGATTCAAAAAATATACATATATATTGGTTTAAACATAAAAGATCCAGGAGTCAGAAATAAAACTCGCTGGAACTCAACTCACCTTGGAAAATAATTACATCTCTTATTTTTTTTTTTCTTTCTTTTTTTCCCGCATTCATGTGTTAATCCATTTAATACAGTATCGTATGTTCGATAAGAGTCGTCGCCCGCATTTCTCAGTGAAAAGAGAATGAAAAACAGGCGCGCGGTGTTTGTTACCTGAACGTATCCGTTTAATACAGTTTCACAAAGGACTTCAAACAAAATAAAGGGAAAGAAAATCAGCGCTCTTGTTTTTCTTTCCTTTTTCGTTTTAAACATATATATATATATATATATACATACATATATAAAAGATCACTTTAAAATCACCTCGTTCATTATTGCTACGTATTACATGCTGTATATATTAAATAATAACAGTATAGAAATATGTCTGAATACATATATATCAGGTAAGTTCTTAATGCCTTTAGTCTCACTGATTCCATGAAAACCTGTTCTTTATGTCTTGTTAAAAGGAAATGCATATATCTCATTCAGGTTATTAATTTAAAAGCAGCAGTGAAAAAACTTTTTTTTTTTAAAAGGAGTAAATGTAAGTTTTTTAAGAGTTGATATTGGATAAAAAAGTTTTTGTTTTTAAATAATAATAATAATAATAATAATAATAATAATATAGTCCTTTTTAAAACGGAGCACAGTGATGATTTTTAAAGAATCCCTGGCGAGGACGAGGACGAGGATGAGGGTGAGGATGAGCTGCGTCTGCTCTCGCTGCTGCGAAACGGACGGCTTTAATCTTTATCACACACGCTCATAAATGACAGGTGGAAAATGAAATAATAGTTCCAGATGCATCATCTTTTTTGATGATGAGAGGACAGTGAGTGTGTGTGTGTGTGTGTGAGAGAGAGAGAGAGACCTCACATGGCAATAATTGCCGATTCGTGCGAGTGCTGATCCGAACGTTTTGCTCATAAGTTTGTTTCGACGTGATTCTTTAATAAGTTTAAAAAAAAAAAAATAAAAATATTGACAGCAACAAAATGGCATCTGCATCTTTTTTTTTCTTTTTCTTTCTTTCTTTTTTTTTTCTTTTTCTTTCTTTTTTTTTTTTTTGTGCTTTTTTTTTTTTTTTTGTGCTTTTTTTTTTTTTTTTGTGCTTCTCTTCTCAGTAAGACATTTTCATAACAGTTATTATTCTAAACCTCTAGCAGAGCGCGTCCTCGTAACCTTCGGTAGTTCAGTCTTTAAAGTCGAAGCCAGATGGGCTCAATATGTGTCCCAGAGCGCGATGACGTCATGCGTCCTCTCAGCGTGCGAGGAAGACTCCGGCTTTGTACTCGCGCTGATTCACCCCAAACCCCCGACCCAGAGGGCTGGTAATTCTGCCGTGTGTTTGTCTAGGCCAGACTACAGAGGACTTATGACCACTTGAACTCTACAATAAGATACCATCATTATACTTTCACTTTTGTTTAAGTGTGGCACTCCGGATTTCTCCAGACGAGCTCTAGAGAGCGCTTATTATCGCTGCTTCCATGCTATAAGGCTGAGTAATGTTTTTACAAGTGGCTTGTTTGTCATAAAATTGAACAAAGTACAAGAAATTCTTCTTCTTCTTCTTCTTCTTCTTCTTTTTTTTTTTTTGAAAAAAAAAAAGACTTCCTGGAATCAGAGTTTGACTCGGTTTCAGAGAAAATTACGCTTTTCTGCAAAAGCCATGTAATGTAGGATAACGCACAGCTGCTTGGACACCTCCTTAGCAATTCCTGCTGCTTCTGATAATGTGTGTGTGTGTGCGCGCGCGCATCCACTCCCAGGCTTTAGTAGCAGCAGCAGCAGTAACACGAAGACCGAGCCGGCTCTCCGCGTTGATGTTTAGTATTTTAGACATGGTACATTAACGGCATCTGGTTAAGATCTAAATGCTTGTTAAATACGGCGAAATTTGGAAAAAGAGAAGGAGGAGAAGGGGTGAGGGCGGGCGGGCGGGGAGGAGGGGGAGTGAGATATTTGGGAGTGGGGTTGGGGGGGGGGGGAAGGGGGGTGTGGAGTGGTGCAGCAACAAGTCAGTAAAGGTTATTATCCTGAAAGTATTACAACTGGCCCCTGACAAAGTGGTGCGCGGTGTCGGGTTTCAAAGATCCCTTTAAAACACAGGGGCCGAATGAAAAACCACGAGGGGAAAGAATGTGACATCACAAGGGGCCACGGGGCGCAGAAGTGTGGGCCGAAAATTAGTCTCCGCGCCTCGACGGGCACTAAGGGGACGTTCGAGAAATTATAACTCGTAAACACGCTGGAAAACAACGGCTGCGCTCCGAGTGGTGTGTCGACAAAACCTTTATACTGAAAAACACAGGTTTTTGATGGACTTGGACTTAAAAACAAAACACACACACACACACACACACTTACTTACAGGTGGGACTTTTAGGACATGGCTGGACTTTTTTTTTTTTTTTTTTTTCAAAAGTACAGAAGAAACATAAATATACAAATTTGTTTGCATATTTTAGTGTTTTCATCACAAATTATGACAGGGAAATTGAAAAGACTGAGGGTTTTTACTGTATAATAATAATAATAATAATAATAATAATAAAGAACATAAAGATGATGAATAAGACAATAATAAAAAAGTAAAAGTAGAATAAAGTAGAAGAGGAATCTGTTATTGTTAGATTATTATTATTATTATTATTATTATTAAGAGGAGTAATTATGTGACTATATTTTAATACAGAAAAAGCAGACAATCATGTGACAGTAATCCTGAAGAAGAGCAGGCTGCACCACACCACACCACACACCACACGCCGCGCCGCACCGCGCCGCGCCGCACATCACAGATCTCACAAAGCTGATCGGTTTGAAAGCCACCGCGTTGTGTTTCCACCGCTGTTCTCGCCCTGTTGTCTCCTTTACCAGTCGGATAATGACCAGAGTAAGGCGTTATGGCACCCATGGGGAGGGAGAGAGGGAACAGCGTGGCCTCCCCGGCCGTCATTACGCTCTCACAGCACGAAAAAACAGCCAGCTTTAATGATATGAAAGTCAGCAGGCTCGCACCGAGGACGCTCTACATACGCCACATGTGTACTTCTACTGTATAACCTTTTTTCCTCTATATGTAATGAAGAGTAGCAGAGAGAGAGAGAGAGAGAGAGAGAGGGAGAGGGTTTGGTGTGAGAGGTGTTTATGGTGTCCAATGGGTTGAAGCAAGGAGGCGGTAAAATTGTCCATAGCTCTAATGTTTGACAGGTAAAAGACCTTGCTGCAGGCAAACACACTCACACACACACACACACACACACACACACACACACACACACACACACACACACACACACACACACACACACACCTCTGTAACACATGCAGATTACTCAAACTATCGCCAGGGTCACGCACAGGGCAGACACACACCGCCATGATGTATAGGAGAGCATGTCTGGGAATTTTCTCTCGGCCTCGAACGCCGGCATACCGGAGATGCTGCAGAAGAGCAGAACAGCCGAGTGTGAGGAGCGAGAGAGGGAGAAGAAGAGAGACAGAGAGAGAGAACTCATCCGATGAGACCCAGATGATTGGTCTTTTCTCTTTGCTTTTTTTTTTTTTTTTTTTGGCTTATCATAATTTGCTCCTTTACTTTAATGCACTCTAACATCGCGACGCCCCCTCGAGGCAGAGGCACGAGCACTCTGACACTTAATTTCCCCGCCTGAGGAGGAACGGGTCAGTAAATCCGAGAACGTCACACTCCTCGGACCAGCCGGGACGGGGGGTGTGTGTGTGTGGGGGGGGGGGGGGGGGGGGGGGGGGGGGGGGGTTGTAGTGAGACGGAGAGATAAGCAAGAAGAGAAGGAGGAGGAGGAGGAGAGGCGGCGGACGAAGGGGTGGGGTCAGAAGGAGGCGCTTTAAGCACGCTGCTTGGCCTTGAGTGTCCATTATTGTGTTTTTTTTAAGCAGTTATTTATTTACCGCGGTCACGGTCAGAGGTCTGTCCGGACGTCCTGTCGTCTGTCCCGTAAAGTCTGACTGAATAAAACCTAGAAAAACCCGTGTTAGGATTGTCTTTATTTTTTTTTTTTACTATAGTAACAGATCATTTTTTTTCCCCCCCCAGAATATCTTTATTACTGATTTATGTATATTTTTCATTTTAATTATTTATGACATGTTTTGGTTTTAATGTCAGATTCACATTTTTTTTAAACATTGTTTTCATTTCAAATGCTCTGTGCATACATCTAAACACACACACACACACACACACACACACACGCACACACATAAATCAGAGTGTACTGTACACCTATTCATCCTAAACGATCACACATTTTCAGACGTTGCTTTTATTTTTGTTCGAATTAGAATACACAATCTCCAAAATAGCGTTCTTTGTTGTTTTTTTTGTTGTTGTTGTTGTTGTTTTTTTTTTTTCTTCTTCCTCTTCCTTTTTTAAGCCAGCTGCCACCAGTGACAGGAGATATTTCATCCTGTTGTCAGAATATTATTAATAAAACATTAGGACTAGAGTGCGGCACAATTTCTCCTTTCAATCACTCTCAGCATCTGCCATGAAAATTTCATGCTGTATATAATTTCCACTTAATGCGTTGCACTTAAAATGTCGGCGCCAGCCCTGCGTGGGGGATTCGAAAGGGTTAATTATATCACGTATCCGCCGAATCCCCGGGCCTCTGTGGCTTCCCAAACAATGACTCGAGTGCTAGTATGCAAATGCACTTCTGACCTATTAGCCTCCTCGTAATTCATTTATACAGTTATTATTATTATTATTATTATTATTATTATTATTACATAGGGTTTTTTTATTTTTTTTATTTTTTAAACGAATATATTTAATTTGATCGATTTTTTATATCTATTTTTTTGTCTCTATATAAATCTATTTCTGTTTCTTGACATGCGGTGCGAGCAGAAGAGACGGAGGAGCGAGCCTGGTTATCTGGCAATACTCAGCCTGCTAAAAATTCATTAAAATGTGACATCAGTGCCGTGAGAGACAAATGATCTCTGGATGAAAGGGAACAGTGGGCCTTTCAGGGATTAGAGGTGCGCAGCTTCAACCTAGCAGCTAACAGCATAAACAGATTAATCCACTGGCAGCATAGCGGAGATCCGCGGAATTATTAAACACGAGCAGGGAGGGACGGAGGGAAGGAGGGAAGCCGAGCCGAGGACTGTTGTAATCTGCCTAGTGCTAACAGTCTGGAAGTGTGTGTGTGTGTGTGTGTGTGTGTGTGTGTGTCTAAGAGAAAGACAGAGACAAAAACTCAGCCCTGGTACGATGAAACACAGCGGTATGGTTTGACGGTAATGTGGGTAACCCGGCCACTTCCTGTGTGCTCACTTATAGAGGAACCAGGTGAGGACACCGAGGGACCGAGACGCGCTTCCTCAGTGGCTGCGGCCGAGGACAAAGAGACAAGCGAGAGAGAGAGCCAGGAGGGCAAGAGGACGGAGAAAGACTCCAGTAAGACCTTTAGTTTTGGTCTTTTGTCTCTGGCACCCTCCCTTCCTCCTCCTCCTCCTCCTCCTCTTCCCTTCCTCCCTCTCTCACTCACTCACTCACTCACTCAGTTACTAACCCTCCCTGTTAACACACACACACACACACACACACGCTCATAGTGTGCCTGGGCTTCTGCCTCTTTCATCTCCACCGTGGGGCTTTTCCTGCTAATAATGGCTGCATGTGTGGACTGCATGTGAATGCTATCACAAGCCTCCCATTGACCCATTTTAATCATAACCATGTGACAGCAGAGATGCAGAGACGCGGAGACGAGGACGAATATTACAGAATGACCCGTCAGATTATTATTATTATTTATTTTTTTCTTTTTTTTCTTTTTTCTTTTAAATCAAATCAGTTGCTTGTAATTTTTTAAGCTCCTTTCATTAATCTTCGGTGTCCTCGCCGGTCCTCTGATGACATATTAATTTTGCGTGAGGATTAGATCGCACTCGTCTTACTTACTTACACGTTGCACCCGCGTAACCCTTTATTTATTTAATTCTTCATCCCCCCCACCCCCCCCCCCCCCCCCTCCTCCCGCCCCCACCTCCTTTTAAATCAAGGCAGTGCTCCACCCATCATTGTCCCAACTTCAAAATCTACAAATCTTTTTCCGTGTAACCGGTAGGACATTAACAAGGACAACAATCCGTACAAAACAGCATTGTGTCGCGATCAGGGAACAGCCCCTGGAGCTAGCATCTGGCACTGTTACCTCGGGCTTTGTTATATTTGCTTTGCTAAATAAGAATTCATACACGCCTTTTTTTTTTTCTTTCTTTCTTTCTTTCTTTCTTTCTTTCTTTTTTTTTATGTATGTATGAGATGGAAATCTGTGGTCACCATGAATATTACATTGGATGTCTTTTCATGCACGCCATACCTAGAGCTACATAATGTTGGGTTCAATGGTGCAGAAGAAACGCTGAAACAGGACCGAGCCTATTAGTTTAGCTAGTCATCTATCTTTGAGTCATATATGTGTGTGTGACAGGCCCGTCTGAGACGGCGGGCGGGAATTTGCACTTTGCATTATACGCGGCATCGTTTAACATCTCCGAATCCGGCGAGGTCAGGCGTGTTTTTTTTTTTTTTGTTGTTGTTGTTTTTTTTTCCGAAGCCTGTTTGTGCTAAAGGGTAAATTTTTCTTTCTTTCACTTAAAACTCAAACCGACAGCGTTTTGATTTATCGAGCTTTATTACTGGTGAAACGGTCAGGGTTTTACCGTAACACGTTTAAGAGGGTTATACTGTTGAACTTGTACTGGATGCTAAGTATTTTTGTTGTTTCCAGTGTATCAAACAACATCACGTACGCATGTCCATGTAGTACCGTGTGTGCACGTGCGAGGTCTCGCCCGGTCTTAATTCACTCCCTCGTTTTAATCTAGTGTCACCGCGGATTAATTATAATCCAAATTGCATTTTTCATGCAGATATTTCCTAATCTGGATCAACTTGGTTTGTTTTTTTGTTTGTTTGTTTGTTTGTTTTTTCTGCTGAGATGTTAACAATATGTGAAACGGCTCCAGGCTACAAAAATAAACCCGCACCCATTAGGAGGGATAAAAACGAGCTGTCATTAATGCTAGCGCACCTCCTTTATAAATTAGCGAGGAAATTAATCATTGTTCATAACACCATTTAAAAAGAATAGTAATAATAGTAATATCTTATGCAACGCTAAGTAAGGAAAGCACGCAACACACAGCGGCGGATATTTAAAAGTATCATTTGGATTTGAGGCAGCATCGCATGCTGAAACGAGCATTACGGAGCATTATTATTATATTAAAATGTATTAATCGTTTATTAGCATATTCAACCGAACAGCCCTACAGCTACAGCTACATGTTCTCTAATAAATCCAACATGGCCGCCGAGGTCGCACCGGGGAGAGCGCGATGCTCTCAGGATTAGGAGTGAAACAGAAGCGGCGTGACCTCGAGGTTTCGAAATGTGACAGTCAGATGTTATCAAGTGAAGCTTAATTCGTGACCTTAAAACCCGGGATCTACGTAAATCACTGAAGGTACACTAGAGGCCCAGAGCCGGGCTTATTTATAGCGCTGTAGACCGTTGGGTCCGAGGTCCAGGAAATTGAATAGTAAATTCATCCTGCCTTCATCAAGGAGGTCCCATATAATTGACATTTCGTGGGGGAAGTAGAGATGTATTATTTATCTGTACGTATCTGTAATAGTGTTTTATATCTTTGGGGAAAAAAAAAATATAAATAAAAGAAATAAAAGGTAGAGGTTCTCTAAGGAGCGTTTTTTTTTTTTTTTTTTTTTTTTTTTTGTAGGACAATCCGAGGCCTTGTAGAGATCTCTGACAGTTGTAAATAAAGATGGGTGGCCAGCCGGCTGCCCTGCTTCTTATAATGCATACAGCTTGAATGTCATAAATCACTTTTTGATTTATCTAATCAAGCAAGGTCCTGCTTCTCAAATGCATTTGTCACTGGGGGATGGGAACAATGTCACCGTTATTTTATCTCCTGCTTCATTGCTTTGAAGACAAAGAAGAAGAAGAAGAAGAAGAAAAAAAAAAAAGCTATTTCAATTAGTGGGTGGTATAAAAAAAAAAACGAAAGTCAAGGATGACCTGAAATGCATTAGCCACCCACAGCATACAAAAGCATTTTTTTTTATTATTATTTTTTTTAAAGATAAGATGAAGCCTGTAATGGTCGCGGTTTATAATTCATTCTCATTTTATCTCGTTTCATTTGTGCGTCTGGGGTTTTTATTTTTCCGTATGATACAACTCACTCTTCCTGCGTGTTCATATAGACAGTATCAAGGTTTTTTTTTCTCTCTCTCTCTCTTCTTCTTCTTCTTCTTCTTACACGGTATCCATTTTGTTTTGAAGTGCTTATGAAAGCAGTACGCTGATTAAGAAAATAAATCATAGCGATGGATCCTCATGTAGACAAAATCCGATTACTCCCCTACGAACCCCCCCCCCCCCCCCCCCCACCCCCTTTCTTCCTACCCCCCCCCCCCCCCCCCCCCCCTTTCTCAGACTCAGACTATACATTTACATTCAGTATGATGGCAATCAATGGAAAAGACTCATCGCGCGCATCGTGAAACACGTTTGCACCCAGTTGTCCGGCAATCGGCTCCTCACCCTGGAAATAATTTAGTTGCAAATTGACTGGAAGATGGTGAAAATTGAAAGTTAAAATTAGAAATACTCATAATAAACAGAGAAGAGGGAGGAAAAAAAAAAAAAAAAAAGGTCAGGAGATGCGGTACGGCAATGAGATTGGCTCGTCTGGCAAATGAGGTTTTCTGTTTGTCATGAAATGTATGTGACATGCCTCCTCAACGCTGCAGGGATATCAAAAAAAAAAAAGAAAAAAAAAAAGAAAAGAAAAAAGAAAAAGATTACCTAGCAATTTAAGGCTGTAGAAAATTCTCTGATGCTCTTGGAAATTTGTATTGTGCCCTTGTGGGTTTTTTTTTTTTTTTTTTTTTTTTCCCGTTCCCCCTCCTGTGTCACTTTTCTTGACAGGCTAATATGTCAGGCTCCTGATATGTAGGATTACAATAAAATAAGTAGGATGCAAAGAATGAAATTGCATGCACATGCAATGGAAATTCAAATAAAGTGAAGACTAATATACCCTTTAAAAATCAGTGCATTTTTTTATTTATTTTTTTGCATCCATGCCTCACAGGTATTTAGCCCAGAGTGACCAGATTAGAAAGAGGTAGAAGAAGAGAGAGAGAGAAGGCAGCCAGGGGTTTCTTTGTGTTCTGCATACTCGGGGAGGGGATAAATTGCGTGGAGCGAGATGGCTGGGACGCTGTCTGCGTCTGGAGATGAGGGTAATGAAAGATTTATCACTCTGTGCAGCATTCTCTAAATACAACTGGGGGGCTGATTTCCTGAATTGAGCTCGGCTGAAATGGTAATAACATTTTTTGCCTCCTCCAGTGCTCTGTGTCGGGCACGGATATTTAGGGTAATGCTAGGGAAGGTGATTTGATAATCTATACACCCAAATAGCCTGGATAATGGTACCGTGACGTACAGCACAGTGATAATGCATTTGTGACTCTCCATTTATTTTGAATATCTTCATGACTGGAATTGCTTGGCCTGTTTTTATGGTCTTTTCTTTTTTCTTTTTTTTTCTTTTTTGATATCGCAGCGCCGGCAATAAAGTAGATTAGTATGAGTCAGGGTTCATTCTGTTCTTTTATATTTATGGTGCAGTGTTTGTTTGGGTTTCACTTCTCTAAGACCTTTACTGAATTTTCCCTTTTTTTTCCCTCCTTCTACACAGCCACCCTGAGCTATGCTTAATATCATCGCCTCCTGTTTGATGATGAGGTTGTTATTTTTCGTGGGGTGTAACTTAAGGTGTGCATTTTTTAATTTGTTTTGTAGGAGGTAATACACTGGCTAAAGAAACTTTGGAGAATGCCGCGGTGGGCAAACGTGCACTTCAACAGGAGAAAGAAAACGACGCTCCACCCAAGAGGCCCAAATCCGTAGAGGAGAAGACGCTTACCAATGAGCAAGTGAGTTACTGCTTCCCATGTATGAATCGATGGGTCTGTCTTTATGTTCACGCTGAGGCTTATGAGCCTTTGTATCGCATTAAATTATACGTGTTACTAATTAAAATCATAATGCATTAACGTAACGTTTCTCTGAAACGGATTATGTTAATACCGGAGCACTTGAAACTGTTCACCGTAATCAGAGTCAGTCAAAGTTTCAAAGGATAACCACCGCTTTTTATTTCTAATCTTACACTTAGAAATTCTGACCTAATTAAAGACACGGATATTTAGAAATTGTCCAGATATCCTGTCCATCTTCTTAGCGAAATATCGGCCTTGACCATGATGAACTGCTTTATTTCAGGTGCAGCAGTGTCCGTACTGTAATTACAGCAGCAAGGATGCAAACCGTCTCCAGCTGCACATCATGTCTCAGCATTCCATGCAGCCCATCATCTCCTGTCCCCTGTGTCAGGATGTCCTCAGCAACAAAATCCACCTGCAGCTGCATCTCACACACCTCCACAGCGTGGCTCCAGACTGTGTGGAGAAGCTGCTTATGACGGTAAATACTGTAAATCATTTCAATCTGTCAATTTCAAGGCTGTCGGGTTTGCAGTGACTGCGCAGGACATTTTTCTCTGCGCCATATACTCCAGTAATTAATTACGAATAAAACAAATCCACCCGTAAGAGCTGGAGTTAATGTTCATTTGTTCATTTATGTTGAGTCTCTTTTATGGTGCTTTGTTGTGGTTTCACTGACAGTGCATGTATCTCATATTTATTCCAGGTGGCGGGTCCGGATGTTACAATTCCGAATAATGCATTGATACCCGTACAAGACAAAGCTCCATCTGTGATGAACTCTTCAGCCGAGGCATCTGAGAAGCCCATAGGTAAGCTCCATACGGCCTTTTAATAATTAAACATACTACACTGCAAAGAAAAGAAAAACATATTCTGTAAAAGTCAAAGCAATAATTTCTCAACAAGCAGTTTAATATATTCCTTATATCCTCTTTTTTTTTTATTTACCAAAGGAAACAACTCAAAAGATTTGAAAAATAGCACAGGCACGGACAAAAGTGACCTTGAGCTTGCCACTGAGGAAGTCCAGCCACCAAAAGAGGCTGCTGAAGCTCCAGATTGGAAAAAAGCCCCTGGTCAAGACAGGAAGAGCCCAGATTCCCTTCAGGAACACCTGAGCGACCTGCAAAAACGCCAGCAGCTCTCCGTCTCCGATCGTCATGTCTATAAATATCGCTGCAACCACTGCAGCTTGGCATTTAAGACATTGCAGAAGCTTCAGATACATTCGCAATACCATGCAATTCGGGCAGCCACAATGTGTAGTCTGTGCCAGCGCAGCTTCAGGACATTCCTCGCCCTCAGAAAGCACCTGGAGACCGGTCATCCTGAGCTTAGTGAAGCTGAAGTGCAGCAGCTATGTGGAAGTCTACCGCTCAATGGTGACATCACAGAGAGTGAAGCAAGAGCACTGGAAGAGGCACAAGCCTTAGAACAGGAATTGGACAAAGATGACGAGCTGGACCAGGAAGGAAAGGCCAGTCCTACAGGAAGTGACAGTAGCTCCTTGCTTGATGAGATGGGCGCCGAACCGAAGCGGACGCTGCCTTTTAGAAAAGGTCCGAATTTCACAATGGAGAAGTTTCTAGACCCGTCTCGTCCATACAAATGCACTGTGTGTAAGGAGTCTTTTACTCAAAAGAACATTCTGCTCGTTCATTACAACTCTGTCTCACATTTGCATAAGCTAAAGAAAGTTCTCCAAGAAGCCTCAAGTCCAGTTCCCCAGGAAACCAGCAACAATGTCGACAACAAGCCGTACAAATGTAATATATGTAACGTTGCTTATAGCCAAAGCTCAACTCTAGAGATTCACATGAGATCTGTCCTTCATCAGACAAAAGCAAGAACTGCCAAACTGGAAACAAGCAGCAGTTCCAGCAGTGGAAGTGGAAGTGGATCTGTAACATCCAACAGCCCTGTTCCAGTCAGTCAGGGAAACACAGAGTCTGTGAGTTTACCAGTATCATCAAACAAAGAGAACAATGTAGATGCCAAAGAAGTCAACATAAAGCAAACTACTGATCATGTCAATGTTCAGCAAACTCATCAGTCCACCCCGTCACCAGCGCAGCTTCAGATGCAACTGCAGCATGAACTTCAGCAGCAGGCCGCCTTCTTCCAACCACAGTTTCTAAATCCAGCATTCTTCCCCCATTTTCCGATGACACCAGAAGCTTTGTTACAATTCCAACAACCCCAGTTCCTTTTCCCGTTCTATATTCCTGGCACTGAGTTTAATATCAGCCCTGAGCTAGCATTGCATTCAGCTGCATTTGGGATGCCAGGCATGACTGGATCATTCCTTGAGGATCTAAAGCAGCAGATGCAGCAACAGCACCAACTGGGCCAACAGCAGCTACAGCTTTCTCAGCAACAAGCTCAACAGCAAGCCTCTCAGATGCAACAGCAGCAACAAAAAGCCCAGCAACAGAACCACAAGCCTAAGTCAGAGCCCAATCCTGTGTCTGTGTCTGAGATTCAAATGTCCAGAGAGGTGGAAGAGCAAATGGAAAAGCAAGACAACAAAGCGAAGCATGAGACTGTCAATGATCCTGATAACAGTAAAGAGAAAAAGGATTCCAAAAAGGCAAAATTTTCTGAACCTTTAATTCCTCCACCACGCATCATTTCTGGGGCCAGGGGTAATGCTGCAAAAGCCTTACTAGAAAACTTTGGCTTTGAGCTAGTAATTCAGTACAATGAGAACAGACAAAAATGCCAGAAAAAGAACAGAGAGGAAGAAATAAGTGACAAATTAGAATGTGGTATGTGTGGGAAATTATTCTCCAATATGTTAATTTTAAAGAGCCACCAGGAGCATGTGCATGGTCAGTTCTTTCCCTACGTGGAGCTGGAGAAGTTTGCACAGCAGTACAGAGAGGCCTATGATAAGCTATATCCGATAAATCCGCCTTCTCCAGAGACACCTCCTCCACCGCCGCCACCACCGCCACCTCCACCACCCCCAGCACCCTCAACTCCAGCGACCATCCTTCCTACCCCTACCACAGTAGGAAAGGCACCAACACCATCTCCGGCCCCCCTACAAGCTCCACCTCCTCCACCACCACCCCCTCCTCCACCTCCTCCGCCACCTAGTGCTTCTCCACAAGTCCAGCTTCCTGTCTCTCTTGACTTGCCAATTTTCCCACCATTGATGATGCAGTCCGTGCAACATCCTGGGTTACCCCCACAGCTTGCGCTACAGCTTCCAACAATGGACTCTTTATCCTCTGACCTCACACAGTTATGTCAACAACAACTGGGACTGGATCCAAACTTCTTGCGGCAATCCCAGTTCAAGCGTCCTCGCACCAGAATCACAGATGACCAGCTGAAAATCCTCCGCGCTTACTTTGATATCAACAACTCTCCTAATGAGGATCAAATACAAGAAATGGCAGAGAAGTCTGGCCTTCCACAAAAAGTCATCAAGCACTGGTTCCGCAACACGCTCTTCAAAGAGAGGCAGCGAAGCAAAGACTCGCCGTACAATTTCAACATTCCGCCCTTGACCACACTGGAGGATATCAGAGTGGAATCTCAGATAAGTGCACTAGAATATAAGACTGACTTGGCCATGAGCAAGAGATCTTCAAGAACTCGATTTACAGACTACCAACTCAGAGTCCTGCAAGACTTCTTTGATACAAATGCTTACCCAAAAGATGATGAGATTGAGCAGCTTTCTACGGTTCTCAGTCTGCCGACACGTGTGATCGTTGTATGGTTCCAAAATGCCCGCCAAAAAGCAAGAAAGAGTTATGAAAACCAGGCCGATACCAAGGACAATGAAAAGAAAGAACTTACAAATGAGCGTTATATTCGAACCAGCAACATGCAGTACCAATGTAAGAAATGTAATGTGACCTATCCCCGAATATTTGACCTGATAACCCATCAAAAGAAGCAGTGCTACAAAGATGAAGATGATGATGCTGCAGATGAAATCCACTTTGAGGACATGCTTGACAACTGCGAGCTGATCACGTTGAAGCAGGTGGAGTCATGTAAACAACCAAGTGCCACAGCAAGCAGCTCTGGCTCCAGCTCCCCGCTAATGCCTTCACCCCGACCTGAAATAGGAAAAACTTCACCCAAACCTGAGATCCCCAGTGAGAAATCAAAGCAGACTGAGAATACCCCTTCACAAGCAGCAAAACTAGTAGCTGATCCACGACCATCTAAAGCTTCTACCCCTCAGCCTCCTCCACAGAAAATGTCTCAGTCACAAATGACAAGGCCTCACTCCCAACCTCAGTCTGCAGCTGTCCCATCCAGTCCTCTCTCCATTGCACTCTCATCACTTACCAACAGCATCCCCCCTCAAATGTTACAATATCAGTGTGACCAGTGCAAGATAGCTTTCCCGACTGTCGAACTGTGGCAGGAACATCAGCATATGCATTTCCTTGCAGCTCAAAACCAGTTCTTGCATTCGCAGTTCTTGGAAAGGCCACTGGATATGCCCTACATGATATTCGACCCAAATACCCCTCTAATGACGAGTCAGCTTTTGTCCGGAGCCCTTTCCCAGATGCCATCACAGAGCGGTTCCGGGCTGGCCTCTGCCACTGGCTCTGGTTCCTTAAAACGTAAGTTAGATGATAAAGAGGATGGTTCAAATGATAAAGAAGGTGGAAATGGTGGTGAGGACCAACACAGAGACAAACGTCTCAGAACTACTATAACACCAGAGCAACTTGAGATCCTTTATGACAAGTATCTACTTGATTCTAACCCGACAAGAAAAATGTTAGATCATATTGCCCATGAAGTGGGTCTGAAGAAAAGAGTAGTTCAAGTCTGGTTTCAAAATACCCGTGCCAGAGAAAGAAAAGGTCAATTTAGAGCTGTTGGGCCTTCCCAAACTCATAAAAAGTGCCCTTTTTGTAGGGCCCTCTTCAAGGCTAAGTCAGCCCTTGACAGCCACATACGCTCGCGGCACTGGCATGAGGCTAAACAAGCAGGTTTTAGTTTGCCTCCAAGCCCAATGATGCTTCAAGATGAGGGCGCTGAAAGCCCACATAAATATAG
>CM059226.1:2226262-2276262 GCA_030347435.1 Clarias fuscus | reverse complement strand
CAAGTAGCATGTAATGCAACTGTTTGACAGGTTAAATCAAATCATGCTTAAAATTGTTTCAAACGATGAAATCACGTAACATTTCGTTTTTATTTTCCTGTTTATTATTATTGTACAGGTGTTCTGTTTTTTTTGTTTTTTTTAAAGTTGAAACACAAAGGTCACGGTTTTTAATTCTCTCTCTATTACGTGAACTTTTTAAATGTTCTTATTTAGATTTTTTTTTTTTTTTTTTTTTTTTTACATTTTATTTTAATCCTGAAGACACTTTTTGATTGTGTTTCATAAGAGACATCTTGGCCTCCTAAGGTGCAATCCTGCCTCTGTCCAAATCCTAAACGACTGTCCTGATTCCAAAGGCTTTACAAACCTGCTTTAGCCTTTCCCTGAATGTGGAGCAGCGTTACAAAGACTGAGCTGTCGGCTGGCGCCGCGTGCTAACGGTGTTCAGCCTGGACTAGAAATGCTTCCCACACCAGGACTGGTAAAGCAAATAAACATAAACTTAAGGATGGTCCAACAATATAACTGTACATAAATGTTGCAACTGCACAGCAGCCAAAAAGAAAAAGAAAAAAAAAAAAAAAAAAAAAAACTTTTTACGGATCGATAGCGTGGAGCAAAAGAGGACACCTTCTAAAGGTTGAAATTAGGATTGTTTCTTCTGGATATCAAAGGGATCATCACACGGCGCAATCATATTCTTCACAATATGTACTCTACAACGCCTGGGTAACACAGGAAATGCACCCTGAGGTTTTAATAAAAAAGAAGCCCCTATGGCTGAAACTTTAAATAAACTAAACCAAAAATGTTATTGATGTTTTATATATAGAGAGTAGTCTCATTAGTTTTTGTTACTGTAATGTTTGAGGTCTCAGCTGTACCGTATTACGGTAAAATAACATGGTTTTGGAACTTTTTTTATTTTGTCACAGACCTGTTGTCATAGTTGAAATGACGTTTATTGTAGATGGTATTTGAACAACTTCTTCTGGAAATAGTTCATCAAGTATGTTTGTTGCTCATTGTTGTGATACATTAAAAACTGTATCTGCAAACCATTTCTGGGTGTCTTTAAAACGAACACACGCGCACACACACACACACACACACACACACACACACACCTCTCCATAATGCGGCGCTCTGTAAGAAGTCGTGTTAGTGTGTACAGCAGACATTTACGCCGCGGTGTTTGTGATGTGTTACAGTAAAACAAGAGAATAAAATTTGACTAGAGTTTGAGACAAATTCCTGAAAAGCAGGCGATGTGAAAGATATTTCTAATTTGGAAATGAAGTGGGCGGGGCTTGCTGCAGATTATTAATAACCACTTAAAGCCTGATTTCTTACTGTCGTCATTTAAAAGCATGAACAGATTTAAAAAAAAATTTTATCCAGCGCTTTTGTTTTTTTTTTCCCTCATTTTTTTTTATTACTTTACCCGATTTTATAAAACATCACTCTGTTAATTTCTCCCAGTTCATACCTGAGCCTCAACGTTATTAAATTGTAATCTGGATTTTTTTTCATGGTGATCCATATGCTCTGGATTATCCCCAGACGTGTCAAATAACTGCAAGTGGACAGGTGTTATATTAAGCTCCGCCTCCAGAGATAATTATGAATAATTATAATTATTCATTATTCATATAAAGAATCTATATAATTCTCTATAGTGTGTACTTTTGTGCCCCGCGATGGATTGGCACGTTCAGGGTGTCCGCCGCCTCATGCCCCGAGTCCCCTGGGACAGACCCCGGGCCTCACATGACCCTGAACAGGATAAGTGCTTTAGAGGCAGAGTGAGTGAGTGAGTGAGTGAGTGAGTAGTTCTATAATACTGAATAATTATGGTTCTAGAGTAACTTAAACACGTGCACGTACTTAATGTGGTTAAAGTTCCTGTAAGAAAATGTTTACATTTAATGTACTGTAGCATTTATGTAAGGAGTCTCCAGTGCCAGATTTTGGTAACAGTGTAAAAGTGGAAACATGACAAATGTTTTTTTGCTTTATTTTTACATATAAAAAAGAAGGAACAATATGTTCTAGATGCTTAGCATAAGGACAAAATAATCCACAACCTTAAATAAAACTATAAACAAGGAATAAATATTATAGTATCACATGGTGTAAGAGGAATAAAACACGTCAGGATATTCTGTTACATATATATATACATATTTAAAAAAAAAATATATATATATATATATATATATATAAAACTCTGCTTGATTGTGTCACTCTGGTGTTGATTAATTACCTCTAACTGCACCACAGTGGTGTATTACTGTGTTTGTATTCTTTACACACATATAGACAGATTTAATATAGTTTCAGACAAAGTTGGAAATGTATCACAGATGAGGTTCAGCATCTGCCCTCTCTCGCCGCCTCTCCTCCTTCTTCACATGGCTCTTTTCCTGATTTCAGGAAAGTTTAACGCCGTTGTACGTCTGTTATTTTTCCCACAAACCGGCCTACGTTTCCCCCGTTCAGCGCAAAATTCCACAGCGCTCTGTGACTAGATCGGATTTGACCTTTTGTGAGAACAATAGCGCAAGGCATCTCGGTTCTGTCTTCTCCCGATGATGTGAAACGGCCTTCCTGTCCTTCCGCAGTTGTTTGCTGACATTTTATACCCGGCGCGTCTCATCCTGCTCGCCCCGTATGCATCCTGTGCAGAAACTCGCGTGATTGTTCTGTGGTGAGAAAAGAGCAGCTGAAGTTAATTCCCAGCGCAGCACTAAAGAGGCCTCGGCTGTGTGTGTGTGTGTGTGTGTGTGTGTGTGTGTCTGAGCTGCGAGAAATATTTGCACATCTGTGCTTATAAACTCGCTCGACATCTCAGTAAGGAGACGGTTTTATCAGAGAGCTACAGATGATGAGGTTGGGTTTCAGGGGCAGACGGAGGTGAACGGGGTTCTGCTTTAATGCCGCGTGTTTCACTGTGGAACTTACAGTAGATTGTTAAGGCTTTGATTACGAAACGATTTATTCTGGTAAACAAAAAAAAAAAAGGCTTCTTTTAATTCAAATTCTAGTTTAATTTCTCATCTACACAGTTACACAGTATGATGTGAAGTGAAATGCTTGAAAAACACAGTTAAAATTTTTTTTTTTAAGATTAGTCATATTTAGTGTTTCCCAAATCAAGAAGTGTGATTTATAAAGTTTATAAATGTGTAAGGAGTAAAACACTCCCATTCACACTGTTAATCATCAGTAGGATTATTTCCCTATAACGGTGTTTTATTCCTCTTACACCACAGCACTTTATCGATTTTAAATAATAATAATAATAATAATAAAAAAACACCACACACCATATATGATATAGTTACAGTTCATTTCATGGCTTGTTGGTTATCATGTCATCTCACTCCGCCAGCGTCTAGGGTTCGACGCTCACCTCCAGTCTGTGTGTTTTCTCACTTCTTGGTGGGTTTCCTCCACATTCTCAGGTTTCCTCCTACAGTCCAAAGTCATGCGCTGTAGGTTCTTAGTGTGTGTTTCCGAATCGCTTGGTGTATGTGTGTGTTTGTGATCCGAAGACATCAGGGTCCTTACATAAATGTAAATTGCGATAACCAAAGCGGTATCCGAAAATGTACATTTTTCTCCTTCCCAGCTTTGCATCTAAATGACACTGGAGACTCCTTCCATAAATGATTAGAAAAAAACAACATCTCTTTAAAGACGCGTTAAGCCACCAGAGCATCGACGTTGACGTGAAGCGTCCGTTGCAGGATTTCACGTCCATCAGCTGTTACTATGCAAACGGTAGCGTACAGTAGCAGGACGAGCGCACTCGTGCGATTTGCGGCTGCACTTCTGTCAGAGCTGCTGTTATTTACCGTACGTTGACAAATATCACAGTAAACGCATTCTTCAGAAACACATGACACTTTTACAATTGGACATCCATCAAACGAGCCGAAACCGCCAGGCTAAACAGCAAATTTCTGCTGAGAAATTCACTTTATCCCCCAAAATTTAAGAACAAATGATTGACGCGTCCACGTTATTTCATCCCGCTTCGTCTCACCTGAAGTCGAAATTTGATTTCGACCGTTTCTTCCTGTTGCATCGCGACCGAAGGCGTGATTATATCGCGGCGGCGCGGCGTTTAATCACGCGCAGTGTGTTTTTCTTTAAATGAATCCATCAATAAAGCAGCTCTGGCTGAGAAACAGATCACTCGCTCGTGCATACTAAAAGTTCATTACAGCCTTATGATGGCACTTATACAGTCTCATAACTGCAGAACTCTACCTCTGCGACATCGATCTTAACGCTCATCGACGTGTTGTTGGTATTTTTTATTTTGTTTATTCATTCTTTTGCGCCAGATCCGCGGGTAGTAAACTAAATGAAACGTGATTGCATTGGAGATTTTTTTTTTTTTTCCTTTCTTTCTCTTGGCATTGAATTCCCATGTGTAGAATACTAATTCTTGCATTTAGCTCCCTGAACCCGGGTCTTTCATTTACACAGATCCAGCTCTAATTAAATTCCGCACATGGGAATGTATCATTCCTGCTTAATCCCTCATTCACTGGTCCAAACATTGTATTATCCCGAGAAAATCCATCAGCTGCAGGCTACGCCAGAAAAAAAAAAAAAGAAAAATAATAAAAAGAAAAAAAAAAAAAAGCATGCACATTTCTTCTCTGGCCTAGCGTGACTCAGTGAGATACACCACATGCTGTCAGTCAGCAATTACGCTCATTTTCTCAAACTAACCTCGGAAAGAGGAAGAGCAAACATGCTAAGAAGCAAATTAAGGCGTAATCACTGAGTAACACATCTCGAACATCTTCCCAGCGTCATAAAAGTAACAACAACAACAGCAATAATAATAATAATAATAATAATAATAATAATAATAATAACACCCACAATAATACGGTTTTCTAATGTCTTAATTATTTCGGCCCGAAACGGCAACACCAGCTGTGAAATGCACTTTACAAGTCCGCCGTTATTTCTGCAACTTTTTAATCTTGTTCCTCCGCGTTTCTGAACCACTTTGTCCTGAGAGCTATTTTAGATTCCAGGCCTGGACTCATAAACTTCTGCCGCTCCAAACACCTGTGTTTCATTTAGCACGATGCACCTGAGCGCAAAATAACTACTCGTTATTTATGACCGTGTCTATTTAGAACGCTTTATTTATTTATTTATTTTCTTGATGGTAGCGGTTAAGGATTTTGTAGGAGCCAGATCCGCGTTAAGGAAAAGCGTACGCCGCCTTAGCTTGATGTTCTTTGCTCCTTAAATGCATTTGATATACTGTCCAGACTGCCGGGATGTACAATATGGTCCTATATATATATATATATATACGGCAGAACCTCTGAGCGCTCTTTCGTCCAGACAGTACAGGACGGCTCTAAAACAATCTTCCCTAAAATATTTAACTTACGGGAAATGAACCCTTTATTGTTTTCTCTTTAAAACATTCAACACTGATCAGCTTTAACGTTACAGTACAAAGCAATGGTGCCGCTCCACAATTCGGTTCCGCACTGACGTCTCTTGTTGTGGCTGCGGTGTCTGGCACCAGAACATTGGCATCAGATCGTCTGATGGGTGCTCTGGGATGTGGGGTGGGGCCTCCACGGATCAGACTTGTTTTGTCCGCTTCATCCCATGGGGCTCGATCGGACCTGCGGATTCTGGTGCATTTCTGTTGTGGCCAGCGTGAACATTTCTGAGGATTTGGATTGGACAGGCCGGTGTTTGGTGGCCCTGGTTGCCCATGATCCTGTCACCACTTTACTAGTACATAATTAATAATCAATGTTAATGTTATGGCTGATCACTGTATAAGATAAATACTCTCCAAGGCACGGACAAATTCACTTTCAGGTGCGTTCAAGTCAATAAGATCCAGCTTCTCTTTCAGAAATGTGGGATACATCACATCTACACACACACACACACACACACACACACACACACACACTGCATCAAAAGCCAAACTCTGTACGTAGTAACCTGGAAAGTCACGCTGCCTCCATTACACCCCTCACTGTCCGAAAACCTCAGAGTCAATCTGTAGAGTGACTCTCAACATGACTCAGTTTTCTTCCCGTATGCCGGCTCGGATCTTTAAAAGAGACGCCATGCACATGCAATTTAATTGTACTCGGACTTATCCAGTTGTAGCCCAGTGGTTAAGGTGTTGGATGATGGTTTGAAAGCTCCCAAGTTTAAACCCCAGCACCACCAAGTTGCCACTGTAGAGCCTTTGCAGAAGACCCTGAACAGTAAGATGTTATGGCAAATGCTATAAATGTTATTTATGTAATGTTATTATTGGTCACATATACCTTACAGCACAATGAAATGATTTTTTTTTTGTCTTTTATCTTATCTTATGAAATCTCTTTCAGTATGCATATCTGAGATCCTGAAGCTCCTCCCATCCAGCACAACTTGGCACTTTCATTTCAACAGGTTTTTTATTCCACAGCAAATCAGGGCTTCATGGTGATCAGGTCTCAGACTCGCTGAGGAAGAGGAGCCAAAACGTGACAACTTTTTTGGGGGGTTAGGGTTTGTTTAAAATGGTCGTTGTATCCATTACACTGGGGTAATAACCCTCATCTTATGGACTATTTACAGAGGAAAGAATGAGGGTTAATTTCCCAGGTTTTAATAGACATAACAAATTGATCAAATATAGAATCCTGAAATGTCTTGGTGTCATGGGTAGATCAGCGGTTAAGGCAGAGGGCTACTGATCGGAAAGTCCCAGGATCAAACCACAGCACCACCCAGCTGCCACTGTTGGGCCCTTGATCAAGGCCCTTAACCATCAACTGCTTAGACGTTAATGAGATAAAAGTCGCACTGTGTAAAGTGTGCCAAATGCCTAAAATTTGTATCTGTTTTTATCGTTCCATTTAATGATCTGTCTCACGATCCCGTTCCTGTTCTCACTTAGGTTACGGCAGCCATAAACACTCGTCCTCTCACCAGGTTAAGTTTAACATTTTTTTGTTTATCTCTCTTTGGAAGACCAAAACGTTGTCAAGAAACCACAAAGTGAGAAGCAATTTGTGTCCTGAGGATAGATAGCGTTGAGTGGCTTTGGACAATATCAGCAGAGGTGGTACAGTATGTTGTCATGCAGTTCGTACCTCCAAACATTTGGCGCGCCATCCCAATAGAAATAGTATAAAAAACGAATTATTATTAAATGATATCATACATAAATATTTTTTTAAAATAGCTGTTTTGAAAATTCCACATTGTATGTAACGAAACTTTACTGTTTAGAATTCAATTTGAATATGACCGTAAATGTACAAATGAATGAAGTTTACAGGTTGTTTTGTTCTGGTTTGTATTAAAAAAATTTTTCAAACTGATATCAAAATTAGCTTTTTATTTACTTCATATGAAACTCCTAAGAATGACGCTAATCCTTTTCCTGCTTTGTAGACATTTTGTATTAACACACTAACATCACATCCTCCTGATAAATTCAAGTGTTAATAATAATAATAATAATCATAATAATAATAATAATAATAATAAGCTTGAGGGTGAAATGTATTCATGCCGCGTACAGCGAGAGCGAGAACGAGCGAGGAGTAAAGGAGAGCAGATAAAGATATACATACGATACCTGAGAAATTATTGCATTTTCAATGCGAGCCACTCGTAATATTGGCAATATTCACCACAGAGCAGATTGTCAACAAAGCTGCGAGTGTGTGAGAAATGAAAGCTGGAGGCGGAGGAGGAGGAGGAAGACGAGGAGGAGGAGGAGGAGGAGGAGGGGGGGATCCGCCGAGCGACATGGAGGAAACACACGCACAGGGAACAAAGGAAGCTGTTTTTCTTCCTACTGGGACTTTTCCCAGCCAGATTGCTCGGTTGTGTTTTCCACGTCCCAAATGATTCAGGATGAAGGTTAAGACGATGCTATTGCTTAAGACAGATAGATACACTTCTATCCTGCCATTGCTCCCTCCTTCTCTCACAGAGACACAGAAACATCTTATTTCCTCCACATGAAGAAAAGAGATGCTTTTTTGTTGTTGTGATGTTCGAGGCACTTTCACTGAATCCATGCATCTAAATACAAACAGCGAAGCCTCTGAACGCCTGCAGTGTCAGCTACATTTAGGCAGCACTTTGTTTTGTAGATTTTAAATTGCACTCCCTGCTTTGTATCTCTATGTACAGATCATTTTTTTTATTATTAATTTATTTTGGGAACGCATCACGGGCGAGCAGCTCAGCCCGGCGCATCTGATTTCCTCTTACAGACGAAAGAAGGTTTTTAAAAAAAAAAAAAAAAAAAAAATATATATATACATATATATATATATATATATATATATATTTTTTTTTTTTTACATGCACTGCTTGGAATAATTTAGGTGTGAGGAGTGTCAGGAGTGTGTGCGTTATAGTGTGCATATGTGCATTACTCAATATAGCGTCTGATCTATAGGAAGCAATCTCGCGTCAGAGATGAAATGCTCGGCTTTGTCGCAGCATCTGTGTGAGATGTGTTGGATATACAGAGATTATTTTAATTTAGTTTCTTTTCTTTCTTTTCTTCCCAGGGAACAGGGACACATCTGCTAGATTCCCCCAATAAAACCAATGTTATTTCAGTAATCTGGGCAATTTGTAGAAATAGATTTCCACAGAACAGGAAAAAAAAGAAAAAAAAGAAAAAAATAATCGAGTGCGCAAATAAAATAAATGCGGCGCACAGAACGTTAACCTGATCAGACAAAACTGTTTATATGGAGCAATTTTAATCTAATTATATTATTTTATTTTTTATTATTATTTGTTCTTATTCCTTTATCCTATGAATTGCGATCCACATTGCTTTTGATTTGCTGTCTCCACCAAAAGTTTGTGCACCCTCTGGACAAAATGCAGTGTGTGTCAGGTTTCATGGATGGGCCTTAGAGGTGACATCACTGTTAAAATGGTGTGTGTGTGTGTGTGTGTGTGTGTGTGTGTGTGTTACAAACAAAATGATATCATTGACTGGGATGAAATAGCGCCCCAGGCAAGGGTGCGTTCCCGCTTCACACGTCCACAAGGTTTCCGACTCCATCACAGTGAAATTTAGCAACTTGTGGCAGAACTTTGACT
Source organism: Clarias fuscus (assembly GCA_030347435.1). Taxonomy (NCBI): domain Eukaryota; kingdom Metazoa; phylum Chordata; class Actinopteri; order Siluriformes; family Clariidae; genus Clarias; species Clarias fuscus. The sequence goes on along the minus strand of CM059226.1, from coordinate 2,267,118 downwards.
TTTCAAACAGTTTTTCCAAGTTTATATTATTTAATGACGCGATTCACTCTTGATGTCTCTGATTTCTTGCGTTTGTTGAAGATAAATTGGAGAAATTGTGAAAACTTTCAGCAACAACTTGTGAAATACTACTTGATGGTACAGGTCTTTATCTAGCGACTTAAAATCTCATTATTCTTGACCTACGTATGTTTATGTAATATTTAAGACTTTAACAAATTTCAAGGCAAACATTTAAATAATAGAGTTGGTGTTGATCTTGTTGTGGTTTCACTTTGGTTTGTTTTTGTCTTCATCTTTTTTTTGTTTTATTTTGTTGCTGTTTTCACTTTTATTGTTATTTTGATTTTGTTTGTGTTGTCATTTTTCTTTTCACTTTGTTGCTGTTTTTGCTTTTTTTATTTCTGTTTTTTTTTTCTTTTGTTTTTTCACTTTGTTGTTTTGTTTTGGCTTTTTTTGTTTGTTTTTTCTCACATTTGCTTGTGTTGTTTTTTTTTACTTTACTTGTTTTTTTTCAGTTTTGTTGTTGTTTTAATTTTTGTTGTTGTTTTTGCTTTTTCTGCTCTTTTTTCTTCTGCTGCTATATTTAGATTTTTTTCTGTTGTTATGAAATTAGCTTTTGTGTTCTCAAACCTGCTGTTTTGAGTTTTTTTTCCCCCTTTTCTTGTTGACTGTACTCTCTTTGTTAAAGCATTTTGCACTCGAGAGCCTCCGGACTTTAAATATGTCATAAACTGGCCTCTATGATGATGTTCTGTTGGTTTTTACGGTAATATGTTAAGACAATCATAAGATAATTATTTAAGATAATGGATTATGACTTAAAATAATGACCTAATGAATAGATAAGTTCTTAACTTTCGTACGGAACTGATTCACAGTACAGATCTGCATTTTTTTTTCAGCACAAACTTTTGCACTCTGCTTTCTCCTTGAGATAATTAACTCCCGTGCACTAAGCAGGCTGCTGGACCGTAACAAACAATCTCTGGTGTGTTTCTGCTTTTTCTACTTTATATCTCGAGGCCTACACACTGCTTAAATCTTGTGTGTTTTTATTGACACTCGAGTGCATTCGCGGAAGAAGAAAAAAAAGCCTCTAACCAACGTAGTGTTAATTGTTTCTAAGTCTCTAAACAAAGCCGTATCAAGAGCAGTAAACATGTCAGCTTTTATATCTCTGCTCTGTTCAGCGCAGACTCGGGTTTTACAAGCGCCGAGCGTTCGGGAAATAAAGCTGGCGGTGGAGGCGCTGCCGCTCTCACCCAAGTGTCCTTTAAAGCCCTAAAACTGAGGGACAACACGCAAGGACATGAGAGTGTGGGGAGGCATTTTTTTTTATATCTTTAAGAAAAGAATACAGAGCTGACAGATCTCTGCTCAAAATATAGAATAATAATAATAATAATAATAATAATAGAGCTGAAGGAACAATACATTTTGGTTAATGAGTTTATTTATCAGCATAGATTTAGTCCTTGCAAGGACAGCAAGCAGGACAAACCTGTTGTGTGTGTGTGTGTGTGTAACGACCTGGTGTTGTCCCAGTCTTCACAGTCTCGTTGTCCTTAATTACGCTCTTCTCGTTTTTATAGCCACTTACATGCGTGTAAACTGTAACAGCCCTCGGAAATAAAAGGTACTAACTAAAATGTACCCCGAGATGCGGAACCTAAACAGCACCTCTCACACTTTATGATCATTACGGCTCTAAAACCGTAATCAAACCTTTATTTATTTATTTATTTATTTAATTTAATTTAATTTTTTTAAGGGGAAGGTACGGATTTAACACACATAAGGTAACAGTGCCACCGTTCCCACAGTGTTAGAGAAACTTTTATTCATTATTCGACGAGTCAAATGCTTCAAGCATAAAATGCCTCGCAGAGAGGTACACATGTGCATCACATCTGGCTCGCCATGGAGGGTAAAAACTTATGCATTTATTCATAGGAAAGGTGTAGAACAAGCCGAGCTCTAGTGTTCGCCGGAGGAACGAAACTGAGGTTTTGGACTCGACATGTCTGAAGCTGAGGAAGCTTTTCTGATTCCTTGCTGAATATTTAAGCAGAGCTACACACACACACACACACACACACACACACACACACACACACACACACACACAAAGATCCTGTTTCCCAAACATGGGGCTTTTTGATTACGGATATTTTCCTAAAATGACCTGCTCAGCCTTCTAATGATGTGTGTGTACATCTTTGTGTGTGTGTGTGAGATCTAAAAAAAAAAAAAAAACTAACAAAAAAAAAAAAAAAATGGTGTCCTGATTTTGCTCCCAGCTGGCAGCATTAGTTATCCACAAATATGTAATGTAATAAATATCAGTAAATGTTTCAGGTGTGAAGATCAGAACCAGAATAATGTCTCAGGTTGCCGGTCCATTACAGGGCGCGGATGCCAGTTAGCCTGATCTGCATGTATTCGGACTGTTGGAGGAAACCGGAGTACCTGGAGGGAGACCAATTGGGAACGTCAATTAGACTAATCTGTATTTGCCTAAAACTGTATTATACCCAGTAATTTACATTTATTTATTTATTTACTTACTTACTTACTTACTTATTTCCTTCTTATTAAAAAACATGTTTATTTATTGTAATAATTAAATTTTTGATTAAATAAAGTTATTTTGTGGAATTTAAAAACCAACCCACAGCCTTTTCTCATCACGTTACAGGCTACCTAATCGCACGCGTCTAAGTTACCTCGACGCTATTAAGGTCTGTGAAAAAAATCTGAGTACGAGTTAGATAGCTTATAGTTTGCAGCTTGTCGTGTCACTGAGAAACTGCAGTAAATTGTAAACTCGTTAGTCTGGAAGAACTTCACGTCGGAGCGTTAGAGAGCGCTGACGCTGGAGACTCCTTCTGTACGCGCTAAATAAACCTCCTCATGTCCTTTATAGTTTTACATGCAGCCAAGGACGATTTAGCAAAAAAAAAAAAAAAAAAAAAAAAACATTAAATGAAGACATAGGGTATGCCACAGAGGAGGCATTCAAGTCAAACCGGGACTTTTGATTGTGCCGAATAACAGAACACTCCCTTTATTTCTCTTGCTACACTAATGCATTTGTCCCAGATAACCATTACAGTAGAAACTTTTCTCAGTAAACTGGGAAACATGATCGAACCACGTGTCTGATTCATGTCTGAAACGCCGGCCTCCCAGGAACTCCTCTTTTACACCTTTTACGTTTTCATCCACCAGAAATTTCATTACAAGTCCTGGTTTGACTCGAACAACCAACGCTTGCGTGTTAATGTCCATATTCCGGATTGTGACGTGAACATTCCTCAGATAGGTTTGCTTTCTGCCCTGGATTACGACCAGAATAAACCTCAGATAAATTTTAATAAATCTGCTCAGCGGTTTCCTCCACGCCACTCGCTGGTCAGACAGAAGATGCTGAATATTCTGCGTTTGATTGCCGCATGTCCAAATCGATCCTTTCTCGCGTCACGCGTCTGAGAGCAAACCCCAAGGTGGCCGCGTATGACATTTAAGTCTATCTACAGCCCCGAGTCACTCGGCCGTAGCGCCATGCATCGTTGGCCAAGCGTTGACCGGATAGAGAGCGTCGGCGGTTTTCCACGTGACCTCTCCGGCGCTGCACGGACACACGGCGTTCAGTTCTACTGTTGTTCAATCTATCTCCAGGTTGTGTGTTTAGTAAAGCTGAAGCGTGACATGATGGCGGGCTGCCAGGTCCGCGGTGAAGAGCGACTTGTTTTTTTATGGCTTTTGGAAGGTTCGCTTGAAGTTCCTGCTGCTGATTCTGTGAGACAGATGAATAGTGCAGGAAGTCTAAATAACCACAAAAAGAAACTGCTTTTACTTTAGCGTCTGGGCAGAAACTTTAGGAACTTCTTGATCACATTATAAAATCTGTAATAATAATAATATTAATAATAATATTAATAATAATAATAAGTAATGAGGCACATTTAACGGTATATTAACGATTTTACACATTTACATCCGTCTGATTATTCTTTAATCTCTTACCAGCCGTATGCAGAATCGAGGACTTGACTTCACACGTTGCGTCAGTATTTACTTGGGGAAAGTTTCTGGTATTCAGAGTCGGGTTACACCATCTGCTTAAAGTGATCTCTGGATTCCGTGTTTAGATTAGACAAATGTGTGCGCCTCTGCGGTTGCCAGATTTGTCTGAAGTACAATTCCAAGATCACAAGAACTTGTGTTTTAAAGCAAGTGCTTTAGATGCTAATGAAAAATTAATACTGGAAACATTAAAAAAAAAAAAAAAAAACATGGATAGAAAACATGGCCTGAAGGAGATCCTATATATATATATTTGGATCAGTATGGTACGCTTTAAAATAAATCTAATTAGAGTCTCGGTATATTGAGATTACGTTGCAGTAAATAGTCCTAATAGAAATTATTACATCAATCGTTGGTTTCATTGAACAATCTGGCTTCCGAGGTTGTTATTCAGCAGTTGTTTAAAATAGCACTCCATCCAGCAGATTCGATTATTTCACATTTCAGGTTAATGCGCTCACAATCTAATAAAGTCATGAGACACTAAATCAAGGCCATGACATTGCAACACTTTTGGGATGTGCTGTGTTTCAGCTGGCTTTTTGTCTGATATCTTGTGTGCTTTCATGTAAAGACCAGATACTCAGAGCGTTTATAATCCACGTGGTTTGATGCTGCGCTACACGCGACCTGTTTCGTCCATAAAGCTGCGCGAGTATTTGCATCTCTCGGCTCTCACACTCTCCACACAGCCACGCCCGACCCTCCCTCCGCTTCTGCACACAAACCTGGCGTTCACAGTTTGCTCTGCCTTTTTTAAATATGCTACCGTGTTAGTGTGAACCGATAACGTTTATAAGGTCACGATGAATGTGTGATGTGTAGAATATTCTACAGCACCGTAAACTGCAGTATGGAGAGTAAGTTAAACTTTGCACCCCCCCCCCCCCAACCACCCCCCCCCCCCCCGTCCCCGTCCCCTGAAGATTTCACAGCCCAAAAAGTCTCGTGCCTCGAAAGAAAGCAAGTTCCAAGATTCGTTCACGCTGCAGAGTCCCGGAGTGGTCAGAGAGAGACAGAGAGAGGAAAACAATACATAATGATGCCATGTGGTACTGCAACAAGCTCTCAGAATGCTGCAGATCATTCCTAGAGTTCAGTGGTTTCATGTGTACGAGATGCTCTGATTAATAACAATGCTGTGAGCAGTGACGGTTGGCTTTACGCCGCTGTACTGCATCACATGATCAAAGTGAATTAAACCTAATTAGTTATGATTATCGTGAATATACATTAGGGAGAGGAATCACCAGGGACCACACGATACGATATGATCACGATACCTCTGAGCCTATTAAGATTGTGATTCTGCAAGTATCACGGTTTTATAAATACTCCAATTCGATATTAACATTTTTGTGATTGGGTTTTCTTTCATCATCACAACCTCACAAATTTATTCAACATAAAAAATGTAATGTAATATATATAATTCATCATAGCTTTCATTTTCTTACTTAAAAAAAAACAAAACAAGGGCAGCAAAAATAACTTCAAATACAAGAGTTTAACATTTCACTTCAAATTAAATCAAACACACAAGCTACACTTTTACTGAGCAGCGCGGATCTCTGTTAGGTCGTCTGCCATAACTGTTACTTCTAAACACAGACTCTCTTTATTATCTGTAACTATTTCGCTTCCTGCTTCGGGTCTGTGTGCATGGAGTTTGCGTGTTCTCCATGTGATTGCTGGGTTTCCTCCGGGTGCTCCAAAGACATGCAGATTAGACTGATTGGCGTTCCCAAATGACCCGTAGTGTGTGAATGAGTGTGTGATTGGCACCCTGTTCAGGGTGTCCCCTACCTTGTGCCCCAAGTCTCCTGGGACAGACCCAGAGCCCGTATTCATAAAGCTTCTTAGAATTCTCTCAGAGAGCTCCTATCTTAGCCTAAAAATTCCTAGCTGGGAGTCTTAGACTAAAAATGATTTAGAAAACCTCTTAGAGCAACTCTGAGTAAGGAAAGTACAAAAAGCTTTATCTTAGTGAGGAGGTGTGGTTGATTCCGTTGCTAGGGATGATGCAGCAATTCAAGGACTGTGATTGGTTGATAAAAAATATCCTCTGGCCTCTGCAAAGGTCTTGAAATGTGCTCTTTGTGAAAATAGAACATGATAATAGAACAAACAGTGAAGTCATAATGTTTGTATATAAGGAAATTGTATAATCATGACTACTGGCTACTTTATGCAAAGTGTCTGTTATAGGCTAAATATCTTAAAGCTAATTAAGATTGTAATCCATTTCAGATTGATGGGAACAAAATGTCCCGGATTTTTACCAATTTACATGATTGCAGGACAGGCTATTTTGGTTGCATTTTTGGATGGTATGTCGTCCACAATCCAAGAGAGATGGAAGGAAGTAAAACAACAAGAAAACCAAATTAGACAGAAGAGCAGTGTTTACTTTTAGCTTTACGTTCAGTGTTTGGAGAATATTACTTCTTTCCGCCATTTTGTCCTCTGCTATAGAAACTCTTAAGCCTCTTAAGAGTAGAGAGGAGGACTTTTAACAATTTTTACCTTAGGAGCTGTTTTTAGGGCTAAGATGTTTCGTTAATCATTTTTATCTTAACTAAGATTTAATCCTAAATTTAAGGGGAAATTCTAAGAAAATGTCATAATTCTAAGAATTTTCTTAGAATTCCGTCACTAGGAGCAACATTTAGGCTTAAGAAGCTCTTAAGAACTCTATTTTAATCTTGGTCTTAATCTTCGTTATTGTTAAGGACAACAGATGGAGCGTTCTCAGAGAGAAGCCCATTTTAAATCAATGCAGGTCATTTATTTGATGAATTTGATCACTTTCATGTGTAGCAGCATTTTTTCACCCTGTCTTTATGCATATAATACTGGACCTGGATTCTGTTTTAAACATATTTACAGTGAAGATATACATTTTGGCACGACATACTGACTTGATGGTGCTCCTCACTCGAGCTGATCTCATACACACACACACACGCACACAGGCTCAAAGTTGGAGTTTGTGTGTTTTTTTGTCAAACTCCGCTCTGTGTCGCGTCTCAACGCCGCTGTAGTCTGTAGTTATCTGTGCTGAATTGCTGAACTCAATACAACCTCTTGACTCTAAACAGATGAATGCGTCGAGGCGAAATTGTGTGCACCTTAAATGATGCCTATATTAGTGAACATCTCTAACTGGGCATCCTGCAGCTCTACTCCAATCTTCTCTCCCGTTCGTTTTATTGTCGAGCGAGAGTGTGAGATTATCTCCATCATTTAAACAGCGCGTCTCTGATCTTCACATCTTCTTTGATGCCGTCTTGAAGGTTATCTTGTCAATTTTCATACAATCTTTCATTAATATCAAAATAACTTTTTGATTTTTTTTTCTCTCCCCCTCGTCTTCAGAAGGCCGCGTCCCGTTCAGGCTTTTCAAAGGTCCGATTATCATTCATGCAGCAGCACGAGCAGGAGCGGGCGGATTAATTCTGCCGGAGAAATGAATGAATGAATGAATGAATATTGCTATTAAGGCTCGTCCCGTCTCAAGGACAAAAGCCGGAAGGGAATAAGGCCTTCGTCGGTGTCGTCTCGGCCAGACTCCTCGAGATGGAGTCGCATAATCACGGGCGTCCCTTTTCCCCGTTCTGTATAACCGTGGTATTTAAATATTCATCCACACGACTGTCAGGTGAAGGAGGAAATCCTGTGATGGTCGCACTCGCTCATCCTCAACCCCTAGTTTTTTGGGTGAAAAGTCTTGCACCTGAAGAGGTAAGATGCTAAATCGCCAGATGTGCGGCCATCTTGTGGCCTGCATGTTTTTTTTTTTTTTTTTATGTTTAGTTTTGATGAAGCATCCCGGCCACGTGGTGTTCCTGCACTTCACAAACGGCTCGTCGCAGGAAAGATGGTGCAGCGGTGCGGTAGGCTCGGCAGGGCAGCCGACTATAAATCACAGACGGGTAAAGGGTTTTTAATGCAGCACTCTGCGCTCGCAACCTCCATTTTCTGTCATGGCACAGTAAAAGATGAGAGCCCCCTGGGGAACGGCAGCTCCTGACGCGGCTGCGCTCTAAGCTCTGGGTCACGCCGTTCGCTCCTTAACGGATAAATGCAGAAATGCATGCAGGGATGCGACACAGACCTGAGCATAGACCTCAACGTGAGGACGCGGGCATGGCACTCGTCAATAAACATAAGGCCACAAAATGTGAGGTGTACACTTTAAAGTGGCTTGTGTGCCGGTAGCTAGAATATATTAAATGTGAATAAATATGATTTTATTATTTTTCCTAATATATTTTAATCTGTAAAAAAAAAAAAAAAAAAAATGAAGCACAAAGTAAATAATGCTTTAATTTGTGGGGGAAAAAATGTGTCTAGTGCAGTAAAATTATTTGCAAGAGCAAAATAAACAAAATAGTAAGATTATTTCTTTATATATATATATATATATATATATATATTCAAACACATTTGTACTTAATCATGTATACACAATGTTGAATAGTTCTCTCATTTTTTACATTATATTTTTTAAAAGTTTTTCTATTTTGATTAGTTTTTTTTCCTTTTGTTTTGTTTCCCTCTTCATTACTTTTGTCTCTTCTCTTAGAAGTGGCTTTATCCAATATTAATAATAATAATAATAATAATAATAATAATACATCTCATAAGACATAAATGAGAGATGTCAGAATTTGGTTTTTATTTTTATAAAAAAAATAAATAAAAGAAAGAAACATTTAATTACTTAACTAATTAGCAAGTGTAACGTGTAGCTTTGTGCAGCTTTATCAGAAAACGCAAGCCGTGATCATTAATAAGAAATAATTCGATTAAAATTAATATAAGACAATTGATATCAAATCTGCTGCCGTTCCAGAAGCAGGAAGTGGTGGATGTGCGCGAGACGCAGCTGCGGTGCGGAAAGCAATCAGCTGGAGAATATGGAGGGCACTCAGGAGCGAGCGCGGTGTCGCCACACGCTAAAGGACGAGGCTGCGCGCGGAGGATTAGAAGACGTTCAGCTTTCAGGTACGGCTTTCACGCAGGTGTGTTAATAAACGCCGCAGAGCTCCGGTGATGTGCAGCGGTGTGATCGTCTCAGACAGCGGAGAGAGCTAATAACACGACGTCACACCTGATTTTACTTAATAAAAACAACAACAGGAAGTGTTATCATCTTAGTGATGCTGCACAATATACTGAATAAATAAATAAATAAATAAAAAGGTGACAATGATCACGATGATATAAATAAGAACAGCGTTATTGTTTCCCCTGGTAAAGTAATAAAAATGAAAGAAAAAAAAAATTTCAAAATTGAGGGAAAAAAACTTTTTTTTTTAAAGGATTTATTTCTGTAGTTATTTTAACACTGATGTTAATAAAATATTTTAAAGAAATTATCAGGGTAAAGTCTAATCTATTTAACTATAATAAAGGTGATTATTCTTACCATTAAGACACTACTACTACTACTAAAAATAAGAAATAAAAAAACAAGAAAAATCTAAAATCATCATAATAGCACATAATGGTAACGGTGTTATTAATATTAAATACTAATATTGAAAAAAAACAATAAAAAACTGTTATGATCATGATGACTATTACTTTTTATCCTAATAACGTTACTAGAGGAGACCCGCCCGGCTTCGTGTCTCTTCCACGTTTCATGCACATCCTCATCTCCTCTACATTGATCGTACACTCGCCCTGCGCATCTCGCGCAATTCTCCACGTATCTTGCACCTCCTCATCTGCACATCTCTTCATCACCTACGCATCATCTCACAGTCTTCTTGCTTGTCCCCATGTTCCCAGTATGTCTCCTACACGTCTCCTCTGGCTTTATGGTCCTAGCTGAGTTTTTCTGCTGACTTCATTCGATTCAGTTCAGCGTAATTGAAGGTGAAACGCATGATGTATGGAACATCACATGTGCAGGAGAGCCCCTGGCTCTCGAGTTCATCATTTACTCAGACACACACACGCACACACACACGCGCTCTTACACGAAATAAATAAATAGCATCGCACCATTTCGGTGCAGGAGATTTATATATAAAAAATCAGTTTTCCTTCCTCGTGCATGTTTTTGCAGGTTGAAAAATTTGCAAACAGAACAGTTTTTATTTATTTATTTTATTTATTTCCCCCCCCTCGGTGTCTCGAGTTAATCTCGTGCAGACGCGTCGACTTCACCGCTTTCCAGCAGGGAGTTCACAAACAGGCACCTTTCGCACTATGGTTTCTATGGAAACGGGGAAATGATTTCCTCAGAAAGCTGAAGATTCGGCGTTAAAACATCCAGCGGGATGTTGTCATTATGTTTCAGGTGAACTGCGGGTTAGGGATTTTTTTTTCCCTTCTTTTTTTTTTTCTGGGTCTCACACTGAGCTAGCATCCTGCCACGACATAATATCATCAGCCTCCGCCGCGCTAATTCTCTGCGCTGTGTACGGACGCCTCATGTGTTTTTGACTCCCATTCATGAATGTTTCACCAAAAATCAATGCTTAATGTGGGTTGATATTATTTAGGAGTGATGCTCAGGATGATGAAACACACACACACACACACACACAATCAAAGCCAAATGCAGATAACAGTGGTTTGTTAATGTGTGTAACCAGGGACGAAAAACTAACAAATATTAATTCTGCTAAGACTTGGGAAATATTAAAATGCTGCATTGGTGCTGTATGGTTTTGTGTAAGCTGGCATGACAGAGAGAAAAGGAAAGAAACAAAAAAGAAAAAATCCTCCACGCACGAGGCTTCAATCGAATTCGGGAAAAGTTATCAAAACTTTCAAAGCACTCGGAATCGTCTTAAGTCGCAGGAAATTCAAGGGGACATCTGGAAGGATGTCGGCAGATTATTCGCAATTTTGTGTGCATTAGACATCAATGAGAGGGCAGCGCCGGCGCTGGCTGGAACCCGCCTCACCTCGGGCTCATTACAGCGCAGACGGACTCGTAAATCCCCCATAATTCCTGCCTGTGGTTTCCCTCCTCGCTGCTATACCATGAGCGCAGGAGACACTGTTCACTCAGGTATGCCATCTCAGGGTTTTTTTCCTAGACTGTCGTGGAAAAAAAACTCCAAAACACACACACACACACTGACGATGAGGATTAGTGCTGCACAATTCATCTCATAAAACCTGCAAGTAAATAAAAATGCTGTGCAATTATTCAATCGCAAAAGGCCGTAATTTATTACAGGTAACACGCGCATAATCATAAACATAATGTATGTAGCAGGTTTTAAAATGATTTTAAGGTGATAAATAGATATTTAAGTTATATAATAAAATACATAAAATATATAATAAAGATTAAATCATTTGTTCAAAACATTTGAAGCTAGCCTAGATAAATACAATTGAATATAAAATGGTTTTAGCTTATAGTTAAATAAATGACTATATTTATTATTATTATTACTATATTATATTATATAAATTATCTGAGAGATAATTAGCGGAATACGCGTTAAAATAAACTCAATGTGGATTTTTGACCAAAGCGTGCTGCAGCTCTAATCATGTGATGCATTTATTCAAATCGTTCAGAACGTGTTTATGTCGATGCTCTTATTCTGATTCGTTACTGTTTAACACGTGCAATCGTTAATGAGATAAAACTTTTTTAAGGCAATTTCCCATGGTTTAAAACTCTATTCTATCTTTAATAACATCTTGCGTTATCTTTTTCAAAACAAGATAGATTTCTTTTTTGTCCATAGGCTGCCTTTGTACAGTATATCCAACTTGTTTTCTGGAAGGTTACGCGTATATATAACTATAATTATTAGGGACGGGAATCACCAGGGCTCAGCCGATACGATATTATTCTGATACCTCGGTGCCGATTCGATTTCTATTGCGCTGTTCTTAGTACCACTGTTTTATAAATAGCAAAAATTCATTTTAAAAAATCTAATTAAAATTTTATTTGTCATATATACACAACCATAAACGGTGAAATGCTAATATGATTGCCCTCGAGTGAGAGTTCAATTAAATTGAAATACAATTTTCCAATTTTTAAATTATAAAATTATAAAAATGAAAAATGTACAAATGTTTATAAAAATTATTTGATATAATATTTGACTTTAGAACGTTACAATTCTAAACAAACTTAGTAAATAATTTGCTCCTCCCACACCTGCCTGCTAATGTGGGAATAGTTTAGTGTGCACCGCCTGTAGGATTATAGAGGAACTGCAGCCTTAAATGCAGAAACAGGGTAAATTGTGATAGATTAACTGACCTATTTTAATCCCTCCCCCAAAAATCTTTAATAACTGTAAATAGATAAAGTATTCTTTAATAACAAATAAAAGAAATAATGTTTGAGAAATCGCTCTGATTGTATGGGAATAACACACTTGAGGACATGCTGTTACAGGAAAATCATCAACCCCGCGTGAGTAACTGTGACTCTGCTTCAGCACATCGCTCCGTTTCTGATACTTTTCCTGTAACAGCACGAGATGACTTTTATTCCTCACTTTTTGGGTATTTTTGTGTATTTTTTCTGTAGAATATATATATATATTTTTTCCTTTCTTTCAATCTGGTGTAAATAGTTTTTGGCATTCAGGAGGTGTAAGGTTTTGCCAAGGCGCTGTAGTGCTTCAGGGTTTGTACTATGTGTAGAAACTCCAACACCGGAGAAAACGGTGAAGAAACAAGCAAGACATCAAACTTTCAGAGATCCTCACAGGGCATCTATATTTAGTGCAGGTAAAGTCAAAATTCAGTTCAGCTCGGCTACAAAAGCTAAATGCCATCGGTACCAGGACTGAAGCGGATCCTCTTTACTTTTAGCCTCTGAAAGAAATCAGATGAAGAATGTAGGAAGGGATGAACACATTTATTTGTCAAGGTGCTGCTCTTATGGAAACTCATTCCTTTTTTTTTGTTTTTTGTTTAATTCTTAGAGTTTTTGAATTTCATACTTGTATTCTAACGTAACTTTTTTTTCCTTCCTGTTTTTGGCGCTACCCGACATCCTCGTCTCATCAGCCCTGACAAACCGACAATCCTAAAAATACACAAGTTCTGTCTGAACTCATTCCCTCAATCACTCCGTCATTACACTATGTCGTCTGTTCTGCAGCGGTTCCAGCAGTGCGCGCTTAGGAAAGGTGAGAACCTTTAGCCACCCAAAGAACTCTTTAAGGAACAGCGTTAACCATAGTTAGCCATAATTACCCGCTGTGAATTATGGGTAGTCCTGTTTTTTGGCACTGTGCTCCATCGTTTTCCATTCGATTCTTTAGCACAAATTTTATCTTGAGCAGTTATAGAGTATTTCTTACAGGTTTTGAAGGATTAAACTTCATTAAACTCTTCAAATATTTAATAAACTCTGAAATGCCGTGTAACTGGTGTAGCTGACGTTTAAATGTCAGGCCTCATACAAAAGCCAGACTCCAGTCCAGTAGGTGGCAGTACCAACCAACTGTACAAGTGAAGCAACATGAAGAAGAAGCAACAATACGCTCTTAAAAGTTTTCTTAAAAATACACCATGCTGTGTTTTTGAGGAATTTGTCAACTTTTAGACCATTTAATGTACAAACAAGTTTTTTTTTTTTCACAGGGAGTAGTGTGTTATTTGTTTGGCGATGTTTAGAAAGTTAAATAGTCATAAATAAACAAAGAAAAAACAGGAGAGACAAACGGCTCGTGATATGAAGACTAGTCTCATGCGAGTACAGTGCGGCTGAGCAGAACAGAATGTCGTGAGACTTATAAAAAAGAATATGTTAAGCAGATGGTTGGTGTTGCGGGCGTGTCCAATCAACGTTCTACCCTTAGGGGTTCCTCGGTTTGGCCTCCAAATGTAAAAAAACAAACAAACAAACAAACAAACAAAAACAAAAAAAACAGGTGTTCAACACTTTTCACAGTAATTCATACTGCATCTAACTGCTAAAAGTATTTTCAGGATTCTGGCGCTCTAAATATTTGGTCTCCATTTGTGATTGGTTAAATTTTTACCAAGTGTGAAAAGCGAGCCAATCGTAGAGCATGAAGGCGGGACTTAAACACAGCGTTTCTTTAGCACAGTTTATCTAATCCAATTCTTTTTACTTATTTTAGTTTTATTAATTATTGAATCTCAGTGTCACTTTAACGCATATTTAGGTATCAATTAATGTTATTAAAAAAAAATTTTTTGGTTTAATGCCAAGTATAATTTGTCAAGTAAAAGCTTGTCTAGCAAATTAACGAGGGACCAGAAGTACAGCGTCACCTGGGGGTTTAAGAGGTTCGGTGGGCGGGGATCAGTTCTTAAAGGGGGGTAACACTGCCTTTTATTGGGGGAGGTGGGGGGGGGGGGGGGGGGGGTTAGGGTTGAGATTTTCAACAGTGCAATTAAACTTAGAAAACTACTTTGAAAACCTAAAGAACGGACAAGAAACTTTTTTTCCCCCCAACAGGGCATTAAATTTTGAAACAGAAATGCACACGAATAAAAGCCGATCTGGACGGATTTATCCTGAGCTCCGACGCCCCCATGTCTTACTCACTTCTTCTCCCAGTCTCACCTGCAGGATCCTCACCCACACAACACACACTTACCCAACTTAAAAAGAGCTATCATTGTGTAATCAGGTATTATACAAGTATCCGAGAGAAAATAAAATGAAGGGGGAAAAAAAAGGAAGGAAGTCAAGCGGCATGTGTACATCCTGCGCTGAAAAGAAAGTGAAATGTCAAAGACATTTGTGATTCATCATTATGAGTGTTGAATTACAGTAATCCTTTCACGTCCGGGCTGCATAAATGCGCATTAACGTAATGTACGCGGCGGCGGCGAGCGCGCGTTACAGTTGAACCTTTCCGCGTGCGTTAAAACACAGCCGCATGCGTCGCTGAGACAAACCTGCTGTAAGAATACACTGTACAGCTTCACTTTTTATTTTCTTATTTTAATTTTAATATTTTTTTTTATTTATTCCCTACGATTTCTTTTTGTGGATGTGTTTGGAAATGATAGGAGAAGACATTTCAGTGGAAATCTTTTAATCCTGAACGAAAACAAAGGCTGCAGTGTCGTGTTTGGCGTTCGCGCATTAGCATAACAAGCTCAAAGCAAGACTTCGGCGCTCTCTTTGTCGAGGAACTTCAGGAGAATAATTTCAAAAGATGCACAAAACAGACCACGGGCTCCTTCCCGCCCGGAGTCGTGATTGATTGCCTCCGAAATCAGCAATTAAGGCCATGCGATCAAAACAAGGTGGGAGTTTCCAGCAGGCCTGAGCCCACTCGGGTGCATTTTGCTGGAGGCATGGCTCATTGGAGAAGGTTAACGCCAGAATAAATAACCGTCTTTGCTGTTATTATTAGGATTAGTGCATAGTATGGGTTAAAGGGAAAAAAAAATAAAAATGCACAGACCTACTAGGGTTGGTTACAGTTTACTGGCGTCTTAAGAAGGCCAAGGAGATTACGCCGTCAATCCATACACCCAAAAATACTCCCCCCCCCCTCACACACACACACACACACACACACACACCCTGCATCCCACATCCCATCCCATCCCATCATGGCCTCTCCTTGATCTTGTGCAAATTTCACACTTCACCGGGGATGCAAACGTGCAGGCGCTCGAGCTGTTTTGATGTTTATTCATTTGCGCCGTCTGCGAACGCTGGAGAGGAAAAGTGGACCTCTGATACCCGAGTCCCCCATCAAACTTTAATGAGCAGGAATAAATTAGCCACCGAAATCGTTTTAATTTGAAACTAAGCATCATCGAGTTCGTCTCTCACGTCGGCCTTTCCTTGCATATTTCATGCCGACAAAAAGGCACAAGCTGCGGTCTTTCATCAGCGCCGTCTCCGGGGATTCAAACACAAGTTCACAATATGGATACCGTCGGCAATGTGTTGTGAAGGAAAATAAATGTAATCAAATAAACAATTACCAAAAAAGAAAATTAGAATAATAACAATAATCATGTTTGCTGCATGGGCACCATTTCTATTTGGAACTTGACCGGCTGTACGGCGGAGACCTCGGCGCCGCATTTGGGACATGTGAAGAAGACGTCGGCGGCCGTATGGCTTTTGATGCAGTAGTAGCAGAAGACGTGGCTGCACCCGATGCGGTGCGGCATGACGGGCCACTCGGAGCAAATCCCGCACTCGGAGTGTGCGGCAGACTCCGCCTCCTGGCTCGAGCGATCGGAGGCCGAGAGCAGCGCCGACACGCGGGTCTTCAGCTTCCACACGTTGATCAGCGGCAGCAGAAAGATGAGGAACTCCGCAAAGCCGTGCCACAGCAGCTCCCGGTTCATGTACTGGAAGTTAATTTCGCGTGCGCCCTGAACCCGGACGAACACCGGCCGCACTCCGAGCATCCTCTCAGTCAGGGTGGGGAACGTCCCGCTTTGGAGGAAGAGCATAAAGTTGAGCAGGCTAGCCAGTTTAACCGCACTGCTAAGCAACGCTAGGGCTTGCCGTGCTTTCTGGAGGCCCGGCTGCGCGCCGTGGCTGAGGAACAAGCTGTGAGACCGTTCCTTCAACCACTTCTCGCCCACCGTGAGCAAAGCAAACCAGAGTTTCTGCTTCCTGCTCAGGGATCTGTATTTCTGTCCGGCGATGAGCGTGTTGTGGTAGCGGATGTTGAGGAGTGCCTGGCCCACAGTGGCACTCCAGGAATACACGGTGAACCTCCATACGAGGAGCTGCAGTAGAGCTTTGAGCTCCGGCTCCACGCGGGTCAGCAGGCCCGGTTTGAAATGCTGGAAGCAGCGCGAGAACTGCGTCCATACGAGCTGCTCCAGGGCGCCGTCCAGCTCGAACGCATCCAGCTGGCTGATTCTCAGGACGCGAGACGACGGGGTCCCACTTCCGGCTTCGGCTCCGGCTGCAAGCAAACGAAGCAGACGAGTTCGGGTTATGTGCTTTCTGCAGTTCACTCCAAATCTCTTTTTCATATGTTAAAGAAAGAAAAAAAAAGCCCATCCTAAATTCATCTTAATACTGTCCCCTCTGGAGCTTCAAGCTGAGGACAAAATCACATCACAGGAGATTATCCCTACAGCGCACGCCTGGCACGGCGGTAAACAGGCGCCGTGTGGAACCGCTTCACTTTGACGGCTTTTCTATACGATCTGAGAAACTCGCTCCAATATTCCGTAAAAAAGTTCTCTCTTTTAAAAGCAGCGGAAGCACTTAAAAAAAAAAAAACGAGGGCCGAGGCCCAAGGTGGCCACCTCTTCTCTTTGTGTGCATCGATGGGTGGGATTAGGACAATCTCAGACATAAACGGGCTTATAGAAATCAGGGAAGCGACTAAATCTTTAAGGAGAAAAAAAAAAAAAAAAAAAGCTTTAACTGAAGCATTGATAAAGTCGTGCATCTACATATTCATGAGTGTAGAGTGTGTATAGAAGTAGGGCAAGTGAAAACATGAATATGTGCATTATAACCCTGCATCACTGGTCACATTTCCATAAACCATACAGTAAGAACATGCACAGGGAAAAGAAAAAAACATTAACATCTTACTTTAATTAACTTTAAAAGCTCAGCCGTGCTGTGTGACGTTATTTCTGGCTGTGTGCAACATTTATAACATGTAGCGTGTACGTGTGTGTGTGTGTGTGTAGTAATTACACAAGTAATGTGTTATACCATGTACTGTATAATGCATTATAAAGGTGGAAAGGTGTAGCAATGTGCATAAGTGAGCAAAGCACTTGAATTGGACGGGCAAAGCATACACAAGTCCTTGGTCATGTAACTTTAAAAAAAAAAAAACATGTATAAAACTTTATAACACCATCTGGCAAAGTGTTTAATTTTACTAAGACTTGATTAGATGCATTATAAGCAGTGCAGCTTATTATTATTTATCTAACAGTTACATAAAAGCGTTATAGCTACAGGCATAACACTGTAATGTACGGAGTATGGTGATGTCATAATACCATTTATGGATATTCAGGATATTTACACATGAATAGATGCATTATAAGCACTCTGGCACCTCACGGTATTTTTACACACAATATTCATATTAAATAAAATAACGGCCGTTGCATGTATTGTAGTTTATAACGCCTGGCAAAGTACGAGTACACTGTGTGAAATGAATAGATGCATTATAAACGCCATACAGTTTAGTTTTTTCCTTTGTTATAACATCCTATTTTTAACATGGATTAAAAAAAAAGAAAAAAAAAAAGTATATACAGAATAATATTTAAATCGATGGATTATAAGCACTTCTCCTAAGGCTTGAAGGTTAGGTGTAGTATTTATCACGCTCACTGCCTGCCAGCTATAATACACTTTAATCCCCCCTTAACATATTGTGATTCTCTTTTTATTCTTTATGGCTATTCATGTATCAGCACACTGACTCCAAAATCAATTAAAAAAAAAAAAAAATATATATATATATATATATTTCTATACGTTTGCCTTTAAAGCAGTAAAATGTTGCTCTATAGTGTGAATAGTATTTATCTAAAATTCATTTATTTTTATTTTTAAATACATGATTAGAGTTACTGTGCTGAAACATGGATTGCCACAAAAAACAAACAAAAACATACAAATTAATTAATCATGATATGCAGGAGGTGGTGCGCTCTAAACTACTCACACAGAACAGCATCCTGTGAGCATTTCTGTAGCAAAATTTACAAAAAAAAAAATTATACATATTATGGCATTGATATATTATAAGATCATGATACAGAGATCATGAACGGCAATACAAATCGAATCTGTGGTACGGTGTCGATGTCGTACAGAGCGCTCCCTGGTGATTCCCGTCCCTACGGTGATACTGACTTGTAGAAGCCGGACATTTTAGCCGTCCTTGGAGCTCCGTTTCTGCTACTGGTCTCATACTGAGGCATTTCCCAGTTCCCCCATGTCTCCAGATCAACAGGTTTAAATGATTTCAGTAAATTTATGTACTTAACAGAGCTGCGCTAATTGCAACTTTCTCGGCGGATTGTTTTTTTCTATGTCTAGAATTTCTGAATATGTTCAATCCAACACGTTTTTTCCAAAACTAAAAAAATTAAGAAAAACTTTTTTTTCAAACAAAATTTAATTTTGAAAAAAAAAAATAAAAAAAATAAAAAAGTGCTCCATGTTACTTTTTTCCTCCGAGACTCGTGACATGACGTCGGCCCATCGCATCATTTTTTAAAATCTTCTCCGAGGCGGCCTGAGACACCCTGAGGATGGCGGTAATGACGTGAGGGTGGAAGTATGCCACACCTCGCTCTGACAGCACCGCCAACCTGCTCCCTAAAATCAGCCAGGATTGGTCCGCGTGACGGACGAACGCTTTCACGTCGCAGCACTCAAGGAGTCTGATCAGCTGGTTATTAATAGAACTAGAAGCCACAGACGGATCGGTGCAGCTTTACTCTGGTGATGTGGTAGAGCTGTAGTACAGTACGTTACTTACACGGTATGTTTTGAATTCTTTAGACAAATTATACAGTCAAGATTTTTAAACATAAACATGAAAGTAAACGTGGTGTACTGAATTCAGTCAAGTCATGACATCGTAACATCTGTAATATATTATTATACTTCATGCTCTTCACCGCCAGTCCACTCTGGGAACTCGGGCGTCCCCGTCATCGTCGTCCTCGCCTCCTTCTTCTTCTCCCTTCTTCTTCCTTTCAAAGGCTTTTATTGAGCAGTTTACAAGTTATGAATGAATATGTTATATTTGAGAACATATTATTGACAGCGACCTATCAATAGTAATGTGACTATTGTCAAGGGCCTGTCAATATTAATGTAATTATGATTTAGAGGATCACGCAGACGTTAGCCGGGGCCAAGTACCATCTCCTACAGGCCCGCGCTATCAATACCGGGATTACTATTGACCTGTTCGCTCCGATTCAAAAGCGGTTGCCAAATATATAACAACTAGACACTTTTGTCAATGTGCGCTGCCTATAAAAATTAAGCAGTTGAATTTACAGGGCTTCAACTGGAGAGCTGTAGAGACAGAGAGAGAGAGAGAGAGAGAGAAGAAAAATCCATGTATCGTTATGTAATCATCAAAATTCACAATCGATCTACGTGTTTACCTCGACTGTAATCAGACGACCTGACCTACATACAAGAGAGCTGGGATTCATACACGCGCGCTGACCACTGGAGGGGGAAAGGTACGATGGTGGAGAGAGAGAGAAGCTTGGTTAAAGTGGTGTGAGACTAAACTTGACTCAATCAGGCATTGTTTAAAAAACAAAACAACAACAAAAAAGATTCGCCCCATTTTGTTTCCTGCTGATGCGTGTACTGAGAAATAATTAGCTCGGATGTGACGAACACAAATCTGAATTTTAGGCAAACCCAGGCTTCAGGTGAGGAAACTGATGAGGAGCTCGTATACACTCGATGCTAGGTCAAGGGTGGCGTTAAATGAGACGACACTTTTTAAAAATTAAATTGTATTTTTTTGTACTTTTTAAGCTCCACCCTGAACCAAAAACTCGGCGCTGTTTAAAATCGGCGGCTTTCTGTAAAGCCGTAGGAGGCTAACTTGGACACATGGCATTCCCTAGCGATATGAATCCAATTTATAGAACGAAGTTAGTCTCTGATCTGCTCATTTTCCTTCCTGCTGCTGCATCGTCGTTTGGCAATGTGCACACTCGGTCCTGAGACCTTTAGACGATCTCTTCAGCTTGTGTGTTTTTTTTCTCCCCAAAGGTGAAAAGGTCATGGGTTGTTTATCGGATTTTTACGATGAGGGGAAGAAATTAATAAAATATTGCAGGAGTCCCCTTTTCTATAAATATGTGAAGAAATAAAGCCTTGTGCAATGTGGACTCTGTTACCATAACAACGCTTTTCTCAGTTTTAGCTAGTACCCGAGAACTAGGGCGAGGGTTACGGTTTAAGATTTTTCTCTACTGTAAATATTTCAAGATGAACATAAAAAATGGAAATTTCTTATGAAATTGTTGTACTAAATGAAAACCCGGCGGCTGGAACGGATTATCTGCATTTACATTATTTCCTATGGGACAATGCGTTTCACAATACAACTATTAAGAACTCCTTAAGAACTCGCCCCCAGAACGGATTACGCTGAGGTACCGCTGTATTGGAAATGACGCATCATAAACGTCTTCATATCTGGCTCACTGACACTTTACTGTCCATGTTTGGTTTTGTGTTTTGAACTCCGACTTGCATCCTGATTGGAAAACAAAAAAATAAAAAATTGGCAGATATATAAATATTTTTTTTTTTATTAATTAGTATTTTTTGGTGCTGTTTAAGCTCCACTGTGATTCAAAACCCCAGTGCTGTTTAAAACCCATGGCTTCCTGTAAGATTTGACGTAAAAAACATGACGATTTTGTAGCGATATGACACCAATTTATATAACGAGGCGATATACGAGCGGCGTTGTCGCACCTTTCGTTTCGTACGCGTGCCGTTAATCAGCACGTTCGTGCCTTTTAATCTGCGATCTGCTCATTTTATTTCATCTTAGGCTTATGCATTTATGATGACTCCCACGGCAGCCCATCAATTCCGTAATGATAAATAGGTCAATTTGAAACTTTTTAGCTGATGTCATCTCTGGTTGGTAAATTACTCCCCGCGTGTCCATACTAATTGTGCCATCATAAAATATGAATGTGTACAAATGTACCGAGGGGGTCCGAGGCGATGCGTCATGCTTTATCGAAGCGGCCCTATTTCCCTAATTCCTAATTGTACGAGCTTGCGCACAAGCAAAAGTTAATGTTTGAGAAACAGCCTTTAAAGTGAGTCTGACACAAAGATATGAGCTTTGCTTAATCTAGTTTGCGCGGGACATAAATAATTTAAGCGAATTAATTGATTTTGTGAGTACGAAGGTGGAAGATGCAAAGCCTATGTGAGTAATAAGTACAGAAGTTTGCAGGAAAACAACTTAAAATCTCATGAAAGATTTAAAGGCTGAGGCAGCAAGAATGACTGCGAAAGACGGTTAATAAAGGAGAAGACGGCGGTACCGTGATTTTATGGAGTGAAGACTCTTTATGCTCAGCTGATGCGAAAACAAAAAAGATGGACGCATGAGGTTTGTAAGGCTGAATAAGTCGTAGTTATAACAGTTATAATGCAGGATGAAAAATGAATAGAGACGAAAATTTTATTGTTTTCTAAAGGATCAGGAAAGATTCCACAAAATACCTCAACTTAACTTAACGGTCATATTAATCAGAGCGTTGTTCTTATTGTTAAATCCTCATATTTTCATCCTAGAATTTAAAATGAAACCTTCTAAGTCACGTGACTTTAACAACTAAACTGAAAATCTGCAATACTGGAAGACTACGCGGGTGAATTTAACTCCGAGTCCTGGAATATGAGTAGAGAAGCTCCATAGATGTGATGTGCTGCTGATTCAGTACGTTCAGGTGGTCAGCGGACTTCATTTTATTGCCACATAACGTTCCTGAGTCTCGACCTGAGTGACCGAAGTTACCCCAGATCATACCACTGTCTCCAGAGGCTTGTACAGTGGACACTATGCATGATGGGGGCATCGCTTCATGCGCTTCCCTTCTTACCCTGACACGCCCATCGCTCTGGACTCATCAGGTCACATGACCTTTTTCCATCTCTCCAAAGTCCAGTCTTTATTCTCTCTAGACAACTTTTTTTTTTTTTTTCCTGAGGAGTCTCACCAACAAGTGGTTTTCTTATGGACACACAGCTGGTTAGTCCCAATCTCACCACATGGTGTGTGTGTGTGTGTATGGAAATGCTCTTCACTATTAAACATAGTAGAAATCAGAGCTCATTTTTTTTTTTAACCATGCAATTTCTGCCACAAAGTTGATGTTTTTTGTTGTTGTTGGCCCGGCAGTGTATAACAAAGGGCAGGATGGTTGCATTTCTAAAGGTTAAGCTACTTAAGCATGTGTAGACTAGATAGTTTTTATTGATGCGTTATTTTTATTCTTCACTCACTGTCTATACCACTTTATCCTGTATATAGGGTCGTCGGAGCCTGGAGCCTGGAGCCTGTCCCAGGAAACTTGGGGTATAAGGCGCAAATTGCAGGGTGCATACACACAAACACACACACTATTTGGGAACACCTATTTGTGGGAGGAAACCCGAGTAACCAGGGCCCCTAACAAGCACACACACATACACACCCTTAGGCATCGAACCCGGATAGTGGAGGTGCAAGGCGACAGTGCTAACCACTACGCCACCGTGACGAACAGTATTTTTATTAATCACAGTTTATTAATATTAATTGTTATAGAGGTTGGTGTGATCTTTATCAGTAATAAACAAAAATATAATAGTATAATTAACCAATATGCTCCAGACCCCATTTTGGTAATTATGGCTATTCATTATTACCTAAATAAACTAATTACAAAAAAATAAAAAATATATATTAAACTTTAGTTGATTATTAACCTTACTCTAATATTTGATTGTTTTCAGGGTTTTATGAAAATTTGGAACACAGACAGGGTATTATAATCACTCCCAGGATTAGAAAACATGTTTGTTCATGAAATAAAAAGCTAAAAGCTAAGGGCCAAGCAGTGTAAATCTGTTTAAATCCACTAGATCACAGTATTTAATCTGACTCAGGGACAGATAAAGCTCAAAGTTGAATCTGATTAAAATACAAACGTTTTAAAAAATATATATATAAACAGTCACATTGAATTATAAAATAAATATGTAAGGCATGCGGTGTCGTGTGTATGTGTGTGTGTCTGTATGTATGAGATTATTTACCCATTTTTAAGCCCAAGGACTAAACTCGACACGCTGAAATAATACGCCTTCTCCCATTTCCGGGTTGCGTTCCCCGAAACACCGCCTTGAATCTTAACCACCAATCGTAGCAAATGCTTTATACACGTGACCGTTTTTACGCAGCCAATTACGTGTCGCGCAGGAGTCCGCGAGGCAAAGACGAATTTACACAACGCTGATCTGCTGGTGCGTTATGGGCGGAGCTGAATTCTCAACCGAACGCGTCAGCGGTTTAGGTTACTTTGTCAGAATGTGTCCAATCAACGAGATGACTTTCGTGTGTGATGCAAGCTCAGCCAATCATATTTCATCAGAGGCGGGATTCGTTGTAACGAGACCCGGAAGGACGCCGTTGGCAAGCCAACGACAAATATTGACAGGATTGTAAACAAGCAGTGAAAAAATGTTTAAATGGAGATGGAGAAAAACACCGGTTCATCAGTAAAATCCGTGAAACGATTGTTGAATGAGTTCCAGTGTGTGTACGGAGAGAAGCTCAGACGCCTTGAGTGTGAAAGTAATGGCTCCCAGGAGGAGATTTTGCGGGTAGGTGAAGATCCGAAACCAAAACAAAACAGTTTTAGTTTTTTTTTTCTCGATTGTTCTTTGCATATAAAAGCTAATAAATAAACATCTCGCACATAATGTGTGTAAAAAAAGTATTTTTGTTTGTTTATTTGTGTGTTTAAAAAACAGAAATATTTCAAACGATTCTTTGAATGAGTCGATCCTTTGAGTTATTATACTAAATGATTCAAATCTTTTGAGTCTCGGTTCGTTCAAATTGATTCGTTCAAATAGATTTATTTATGATAATGCTATATTATAACTGGTTTGTCTTATTTCATATAAATGTCACAATTTTAGCATTATTAAAACATGATATGAACATGATATTGATTCAATATTTAGAATAAAATAAACGTTTTTCCTTTACGTATTTATTTAGATCCGTGTAAGAAGAGTTAAGATTACTTAAAATGTTTTATTAATCTTAGCTGCAATATATGAATAGCCAAAAAGTTATTGAAAAGTGTTTTAGTGGTTACTCAGTACCACATTTTCTTTCTTGATTTAATCAGATGCGTCTTATCAGCGAGGAAATGTTTTAAAAATACTGGCATCCTCGATCGCTGAAAACAGGGTAGTTGATCAGGATATCACTGTTGTATTACATTGTCATTTTGTGACGATAAAGAACAGAAATGGAGTACTAAGCCCTTTCCATAGTTAATACATAAACATAATAAATATGTATTATGACACACATCCCCCCAACCCATTTAAGGTAAATATGGTAATGTAATAAAAAATAAAAAAAAAACACTATATATATTATGCTATATGCCTGTCGGTAAATATGCATGTTTAATAAATGAAGAACTGTACAGATTCATGAGGACTTTTACCCCCCAAAATGGTTTACTCATGAAAATGTGAAGTATTATTATAAAACTTATTTTATACTGATTCATATTCTATAAGTCCAACAACCATCAGTGTTTTGGGAATCGCATCTGTAATAGACACTTCTATGAATTATGGAAAGTAATGGATGTGTAAAAATTCACGAGCATCTAGAAACTGGAGATATTTTTTATTCTGAAGAAACGGAAGATTTTGAGATAAATAGTTTTAAAAAAATCATAAGGTGCATTCACGCTTTTGCATTCGGGTTAGTAAGGTTTATAAAGGGACGGAAAGTGTATATCTACAACACATATGTAGAAACAAGCTTTTCAGGCATATACAGTGCTGTGAAAAAGTATTTGCGAAATATTCTTTTTTATATTTGTCTCACTTATTTAAGTGATTTTGATCGAGATCATCAAAAAATGTTGATATCACACAAAACCAGAGTAAATACAAAATGCAGTTTTTGTACAGTTTGTCTATTTAAATGACCTTTAACAGGTCATTTGTGCTCGAAAACCCTCCAACGCGGCTGGATTAAAACAATTCTGCAAAGAAGAGCGGGACAAAATTTCTCCACAGCGATGTGAAAGACTCATTACCAGCAATTGGCAGCTATTAGGTTTAGGGGGCAATTACTCTCATGCTGATTCATGCTGATTCACAGCATCATCCAGCTTAAGAAGGTAAAACTACAGCTCTGGTCTTCGGTGACGCAAACTCCCACTGTATATAATTTTTTATTTTTATTCTGATCCAATGTATGTTTCCCTCAAGTATTTTTCCAAACATGTACCATGGCCATGGCCTAAATAAAAAATCTTTGCGAAGAGATTTTAGCCTTGAACTCGGTGTCCCGGTTGTTTGGCGTGAATGAATCTTGGTATACAGGAGCATCTCAGTTACACGTCTGTCTGTCTGTTTGTAGATGAAGGTCCGGATCCTGCACTCGTACGTAAACGACCTGAGCGACCAGAATCGCGTGTTGGTCCGCACCGTGGAAGATCTGGAGAAGGAAGCGAACGAGAAGGTCGCCGCCTTGAAAGCGAAACTGCAGGCTTCAGAAGAAGGCATTAACGTGAGCCACGTGTTTCGCGTACGCCGTCGGATCGCAGCTCTTTGTGTGAAAGCCGTGCCCCGACTCGTGCAGGCTTCAGAAATGAAAATAAATGCGTTTAATAAAATGATAAATAAATAAAAAATTGCTGTGAAGATTGCATCCATATGTTAAGTGACACGGGCTGTTCATGGGCAGTGGAATAAAGGCTCGCATGGCCTTCTAGGTAGATTTAATCATACAGAGTGCTCTGTGCATTAATGATGTTTTATTTTTTATTTTTTATTATTATTTCTTTGCTTGTACGCAGATGTATGGACGCTTTAACCCGTCACATCGTCTTTCACCTTTTGTGTTTGGTTTACAAGGTTATAAAGAGCCGTTAGTGTTCTAGAGTTTATTAATGTCAGTCCACATCAATAGTCCGCTATAATCGAAAGCCCCAGATAAAATAACATAAATAGTCATTTCTATGCTTTTGAACCAAAAGGATGAAAAAATAAATAAATAAATAAATAAATTTTTACCTACATGCTATAAAGTAAAAAAAAAACTTTGTTATATCTTTCTCACACACTGTGTTGGAATGCTGCCAGTTTAGTTTATTATTATTATTATTATTATTATTATTATTATTATTACTATTACTATTTGATTTTTTTTTTTTTTTTTAAGTTTAAGAGTTGCAGATTGATTTCTTTATTTGGTGAACTCTTTCATAGAAAGCAGCGCTCAGACTTTAATTACCAGCGTTTAAATTTTAACCCGTCAGTCAGCACAGCGCTTAAACCTGACGGCCTGTCAGTACTGAATAATAATTAATATCGTCTCGTGTACTTCATGGTCGTGTAGCTTTGGTGAGCTTTGCTTTCTTATTTGTCTAAAAGGTTCTACCTTAAAATCGAAACACACTGCCTGGCCAAAAAAACTAAACAAAAGGGTCCACATTTCAGACAGGTATTGCGTTATGAACTGTCCAACAGATTATTAAACCCTGTATGGAAAATGTTGAAGCGTCGACTTCACGTAAGAAACGTGGCCTGAAAAACATCATAAATCGGGGAGACGTAAATGCCCGGTGAAGTTGCAGGGTTCAAAAATAAACAGTTAAAAACCAGAGCTGTGTTTAATAGTGAAAGTAAGAGTATTTCAATACACACACACACACACACTCACATGTGATGAGAACTCACATGATTGCATTCTTCTTAGAGACTCATTAGGAAAAAAAAAGGCTTCAGTTTGCTATTGAGCATAAAGATTGGAAAAAGGTCATGTGACCTGATGAGTCCAGATTGAGCCATGGAGACAGTGTTATGATCTGGTGACTTCTGGTGACTTCAGTCGCTCAGGTCGAGACTCGGCAACAATGTTTTGATATAAGTTTGATATTTATCCCTTGTGGGCCAGTTCTTGTTTTGAGAGACATGAGACGTCCTGGGAAGAGAACAGCCGTCCCTCATGCCCACTCTGAGGAAATCACAAACACGAGATCACAAACCTCCACGATTGGCTAGCGCTTCGAATACATTTTATTATCACATTCTCTATAACAGAACAATATTTTAAAGAAACTCAAAGTCAGATTTTCTTTTTACAGCACTGTAAAGCCAAGAACATGATAAATGAAGAGAGCAATGTTTTAAAAAATAAACCTTTTGTAATTTGATATTTAAGTAAATTACTATCCTAATATTATAACGGTATAAACGTCTCGTCTCAGGTAATGATTAGCATTATTTTTAAATAAAAGTTAACTGGTGAATGATTAAATCACATTTCAGACTTTTGCTAGTTCGCTCCATTATCCTCGTAGCTCCAGCGCAACTCGAAAGAACCAAAACGTCACTCTCGTACCACGTCTCGTGTTTATTAATAGCATGACATTCGAGCGGCGTCCAGCGCTTTTAGCCGAAAATAATCCCGTTCCATGGATTGTAAGATGATAAAGAACTCGGCAGTATTGTGCTCCTGCGAGTTCATTAACTAAACGACTCCGTATGCGTATCCGCGCGCGTACGGGTGGAATTTATTGTAGACGCTCGCGTTCATATTGCTCGATGGGCTTTTCTGTTAATCGCTGGAATTAGATTGGAGGAAGAACTGCTGCTCTTCTGTCCCACGAGCACATTAGCCCGGTGTCCCTTGACTCTAGTAACCGTCGCTGTAATGTACATAATTGCAAATTGAATAGATTCAGAGGATTAAATGCTGCTTATACGGCTCTCAAAATGTATGCATCGAAGAAATGCATCGCGCAGTGTAACACGAGAGGCAAAAAATGCAGCGATTGAACGCCGCCATTGATTGAATTTCAGATTTATTTCCGCATTTTGCGTGGTTAGGATGTAAAGCAGTGGGGTTTTCACCAGTCAGTGCTGTCATGTTGCATAGAAAATGTCCCGAATTGACGCGCTCCTTTATAAAAAAAAAGAAATGTGACTGTTCATACCCAAGAGATGTTTATTTTGCTTTCACAGCATGCTCCGATGTGTTCCATTCTTCTTATATGCAACAATTTGTGCGCTTACAATGCGCTTATTGTTACAGTAATGTTATGAAACGTTCATGACACAAGTTCTCGCTCAGCCGTAAACATCGCCAGCCTCTTTCTTCTCTTCCCCTCTAACTTAAAATTGATGAGAACGTTAACGAGAAACCACAGCGACTAAACTCCTCTGTCTTGAAGCACTCGCACTGGAGACTCCTTCTAAATGTTTGATATCTCCTAATATGTTTTCACCGTCTCAACCATTGTATATTTACATCTCATGTTACTATAGAAAGAATAATGTATCAGAACCAGTTAATTTATAAGATCCTTTTAAAAATTCATTACCAATCAGGTTCGAGAATCCAAAAGCATCGAATGTGATGGCGCCAGAGTACAGGTTAGCCTGTTTGCTAGGCAAGGTCGGGTTTACAGAAATGTGTAATGCATGCAGTAGAGCATTTCTTTTCCCTCCTGCAGGATCTGGACCATCAGAGGACACGCCTCCAGGATGACAACAAGCGCCTGAGAGCTGAGATTCAGCAGCTGAAGGCTGACACTCGAACCCGTACGCGTGTAATCCAAGAGGCTCAGCGCACACGCGGCCTGGACGTGAGTCATACATTAACGTTTCCTTCATCTGTTTTTTTTTTTTTTTTTTATGATCCTAAAGTTGTAGTGTGGCCCCTCATTTATTTTTTCAAACCACATTTTCCTCCCTCGAGCTCAGGGTTCTTTAATTCCGTCCTCACCTTGGCCGGTCTCCTTTGGGCATGAGGGATCAACCGCGGCGAGGCTTTGATCCCCCGAGCCGTCATGGGGCCTCATTTCCCGCCCTGATGCCGCGCGCCGGGCTCCACTTGACCCCCGCGCTCCGGGGGGACCTTCCAGCTCTTATCCCCCCCCACCCCCCTTTCTCCACTTTACTCCCTAAAGCCCATTTCTCCAGAACACCTCCAGAATCTCCTTCCAATCAGGATTCGCTCCAATTCCTCAGCTTTGCCTTTGATCGTTATAGCTCTGCTCCTGCACGCAATCAGGACTAGGCAAAGACGGGGTGTTAGTTTAGCATGCTAGCTCCGAGTGCTGGAGGGGATAAGGATCGCTGCTGTCGTTTTAGAGGCGTTTGTCTTTCTTAGGAAGAAGTCTTGGAATAATTCGGAGGGTATGGCGGCGTGCAGGTCCGTTCAGGATCGTTATTTGGTCAGCAATGCCAAATCATGTCTGATAAAGTTATGAGCGTGCTCAGTGGAGCAGAGGTGCTGTAACGTGATTTGGGGCGAGTCCAGAGGGACGGGGCTGCAAAAGCCAACCTACATTTTTGTAAAGTTGGAGTCGGATACATCAGTGCTGAGAACAACTAGAGCTGAATTGCTAACCATACATACTTTGGTATGAGCGATCCAATGTTGTTTGTGCCACAAATAAAGTCAGATTCTGTTGCATCACACGGCCAGTGTAAAGCCATGGCTGCTTCTCCATGAACGTAGGACCGCTGCAGGGGGAAAAAAGGTCAATCCAGGTCACTCACTCGTGCTTCGCTAGCACTACCGCGAACGACTTTGAGTGATAATTGATCAGCTTCATTTCCATATTAAGTCCTTAATGCAGAGTAAGGCAGCTTTAATTAATGCCGGGTTTGATTTCTGAAATAATGAACTAATTAGGCTAATTAAAATCAATAGAGGCGCCGATACAAGGTTAGGCACGAGCTCCTCGCCGGTCTCTATCAGCGCGCCGGCCGGAATCACCAGCTCAGTAGTAAAAGAACCTAGCGCTGATTTACAGCCACTCGATGGTCGTTAGTCGAAATAAATTGCTCGTAGGAGCCAAGACAGCATTATTCAAGCGCAGGATACTAAGTGCATTGTAAGGTCAGCAATAAGGGCAAACTTACATATGTAGTTGAATGGCCTTGTAAACCCTCGTTAATATATCAGGTCAGAGCGGTCGGGGACGACGTACTGTATCTCCAAATACACATTTCTCTAACCGAGCCACGGAAAGGAGGTCTAATACGCAGTAATAGCAGGATATTAACGGCACTGGAAAGTCATGCGCGGCCCAGGAGCTGTTTTCAGGTGCAGGGAATTAATGAAAGCCTTCTATGCTATTGGAGGGGAAAAAATCATGAGTAAAAACATGGACATGGGTTCGAACTAAAACATTAAGAGGTTTCAGATGGATTGATCATTTCAATGAATGATAACTTTGTTTTAATTGAATTTCTTCTTTTTTTTTTTAAATTTTGTAAATTTAGTAGCTGTTGTTATTGCTTTTTTTTTTTTTTTACTGTGTGTTCTATAAGAAATGAAACACTGTACATTTTGTACTTTTATAGGAAAATAATGAAGTTGTCAATTAAATTAGCTTTTTTTTTATTTTTAAACAGGACATGCACATTTTATCAGTTTATAATTACATTAGATTCAAGATATAATTATATTATGTTGTTTAACATCGACAAACATATTGCCAGAAACCACAAAGCACAGCACCTGAGGACTAAAACTAAAAGTTTAACTCCTGTTATGACTCCTGAAACTGGAGACTCCTTCTATACTTACATATCAATCTTTTGTGGCTGACATTATGACGTCTGTTCGCCATGATCCCTCCAACCATGTCGCGGAAGCACTTTCAGCAAGAACATACATTATCTCACCTTAAACAACACTTTCTCTTCTAATGAATCGCTTCTGAACCTAACTAGCTTCTAATTCAAGGCCGGATCCCCAATCTCTCTCTCTCTAACCCCTGATCAAGGGCACTACTTGGTGCGGAACAAGGAATTGTACACCCTACTTAGCACATTAGCTTTCCATTTAAATCTATTTGGGATTCAACCATGGGGCGAATTAGTTAGCTATTAATTCGAAAGACTGAAATGTCAGTATTAAGGTTACCTGCACATCATTTTATGAAGTGTAAAGCTCAGCATGTTTGATATCATCGTCCCATTTGCCACAGAAGCACTAAATGAGCTAACGCTAAGGCTGACGCTAACAAACGCCACCGAATCCGGGAGGAATCGCACCCTTTTACACTGCCTGAGATCATCACGCCATGATAACAAATCAAGCCCGTGCAAATTAACATGCTTTCCATTGTCACACGCTTGTTTCTCTTTTGAATAAGTTACTAGGCGACATACTGCATATGGACACAATCAGCAGAACAGAAGCTATTGATTGCTAGGTTACTCTTTACCTGTGTGACAAAGCATCAGGTAACCGTTGTTTTTTATTTTGGCTCCGAAATACTATACACCTCGTATATAGTAGCGTAATGCCGGTCACACGACTGCAAAAGATCAATCAGGACTTAAATAAACATCTCCTTACAGAAAACCTCACCACACCAGCGATTAAACACAGTTTTTAATCCGTCTGCTGTACCAGGACCCCATGAATGAGCTGTTGCTATGGAAACAGAATCAGAGCTGCTGTTACAGAAAATGAATCAAGCCGCGCTGACCAATCAGGACGCAGAATTCAACAGCGCCGCGGTATTACAGAGAGTTATTACGAGGCCACCTCTGAGCTCGGTGCTTGTATTAATCTGACGTGTCAGTCAGCCTCGACGTGCCATTTTCATCCAGACGCCAGACGCTTTCCTGTCGGCTGCCGCTCTGGCCGGTGGCCTGAGCTCTGACGCCTTTTCCCGCTCCTCATTATATTCCCTCTCCCTGTTTCAGCCATATTAATGTTCAAAATGGCCCTGAAAAGTAATTTGCGTGATGCAACATCCATGTTTGGCCCTGTTATATATTAGCACACCCATACCCAGCTGCGTCGTTTTTTTCTTTCTTCTTTTTTTCCCCCCATCCTCTGTACGCCAGTTGACCATTACTTTAATAGTATTTTTTTTTTTCTCCCTCCTCTTCAGCTTTAATGATTGAGTACTGTTTGTGTGAGCTTTTGCCGTTCCTCTAACAAATTAGTTTACTGTGGTCATAACCTTCAAAAAGCTCATTACCATAAATTGCATGGCCTTTCATAAACCCGAGAACCGCATAGTGACGGATCGCGAGAGGGACCCCGCTGCGGACACTGCTAGGAAATTAAAACCTCCGTTTCCTGTACGTTTATTAATCAGCTAATGTTTTTTTTTTTTTTTTTAATTCGCCTTATTAATTTTTCGCTCAATTACGGGAAGCGGCTTAACGGGCGAGGGTGTGCACAGGTTTGTGAGGCTTTTTACAGGCCTGCGGGTGTCGTAACTTTAGAGGTAACAGGAATACGCGCATATGAAATTGTGTCTTTAGTCATGCAGTAGTTAGAGTATACGAGCGCCTCGTCTGACTTTCTGTTCTTGGAGACGTGACGGCTCCTGCGTGTAATAGTAGTGCAATAAATCCTGCTATTCAGGTTTTACCATATTTGGTTAAATACGTATGATTTATTATCAAATATTTAGCAAGTTGAGAAGTGTTAGAAATCACTCGGTTTTATCAGCATGTTCGGAAAAAACCTGTAGACTTCACTTATACAATTTTATACTGATTTTAATAATAAATGATCACTCTCTCTCTCTCTCTCTCTCTCTCTCTCTCTCTCAGAGAAATTCCTCCAGATGTTTAGGATTTCTATAGAACTGAATTCACGGTGTCCAGCGCTGTCTGAAAGAGCGCACTCAGAGCCACGGGTTGCGAATCACTCTTAGATCCCACTCGGCTAGTCTATAGTCAGATGGGAAGTGTACGCTGGCAAAGACTGGACGATTTCCAACCTGGTTTTGTGTGTAACCAAGAAAAGGTTTCGATTATCCTCCCAGGCACACAAGCGTCTATCCTGTGCATCCTCAGTTCCAGAATCAGTGATTCCTTCTAGGCCAAGCATTAAATCTAGAAGTGTAAACGTACAAGGGGCGTTCAGGTCAAACCGGGACTTGTGATGATGAACGAAGGTGTAACCTGGTTTAAACCTGGGCCCTTCCGAGTCGTAGTCCAATGCCTTCACTGAGCTACCCCTGACCTCCTAGATGCAAGAGTGATTCACTGTAACAAAAGACTTCAGTTCTTGCCATGTCCCCTGTACAGTCCTGACCTCTGTCCAAGCCATTTCCATATGTTTGGGTCATTAAGGGAGTTCCTGGGAGGCCGGCGTTTTAGATTTGGATCCGGCGTACTGAGAAATCTTTCGACCTTGATGGTGTCCAAGCACTAGTGCAACGCTGGGGTAAGTGCAATAATGTAGTAGAGGATCATATAGAGAAATAAAGGGAGTTTTTACTCTTATTCTGCACAATCATATGTCCCGGTTTGACCCCTTGTTGTTTAAATCCTGTTTTTGTGTGTGTGTGTGTGTGTGTGTGTGTGTGTGTGTGTGTGTGTGTGTGTGTGTGTTAATTGAATCTAGGTTTGACACGGTCTTTGCTATTTTATTAGTGCCGTTAAACGCTTATTAAAGGCATCGAAGTCACAATTTGGCTTCAACTACGGAAACTATGGACGACCGGAGTTTAATAGTCACAAAACTTCATATACACGCGTTTATATTTCCCTGCACCGTTTTTCGGCGAAAGTGCTCACGTTTATCGGATTAAAGGCGGGTTAAGTCAAATCGTGGCGCATCGACGGCCCTTCAGAAGTGCGTTATTTAAACGACGTTAAGCTTTTTAAGGAGATTGAGAAGGTAAACCGCAGAGTCTGTGCTGTTCGTTTCCGAGCTGCAGATCCACCAGCAGGTTATGGAATTTCATTCCAGTTATTGCCTCTCTGGAGCAGCCAGCTCCATTTTTATAATTTTTATTTTATTATTTTTTTTCCCCCCCTCGTTACAGTTAGAGCAGGTAACGGGCGGCTGACGAGCTGCACCCTTCAGCCTCCTGTTCACTCTTTTAAGCGAGTGTTTCACGGCTCGGGCCTTCCAGCTCCTGCTTTTATTGTTTTTCTCCGGCCGTTTAATTCCCCTCGGTGCACGCCGCTCCGTCTACACCGGCTCACTCCTCTCGACACTAATAACGATTGTGCACCTTCAGTGAGCAAGCCTTCCTTCAGCTTAGGCATGCAGCTTAATTAGCCTACACACATTCGCACAAATACACACACACACACACACACACACACACACACACTACACCTGCTGTAGCTTTAATGCTGCATATTTATCAGCTCATATGAAACTGTGATAAGCGTCTCACTTTTGATCTGACTCTGTTTATGCATCCTTATTTTAAAAAAAAAAAAAAAATTTTTGTCGACCCAGAAAGCAGCCGAGCGTTACAAGCCTTAACAGTGAAGCCTCCGAATCACGCATAAAATATATATCATAAAATGCGCAGTGCTGCAACATCTGCGTGTGCGTGTGTGTGTGTGTGTATGTGTGTAGCTGCTAAACGTTTTTCGACTGACTGACCGAATCAAGAACGCGCTCCTGTCTGCCTGAGCAGGTCATAAAGGGGGGAGGGGGGGGGGGGGGGTTTGAATAGACCTGATGGCATGGGGACCTGACCTGCGAGTAATTAACATCCACATTGATTTCCTTCTCCCCCCCCAGAGTGACCTCTGTCAGTGCACCCCCCTCCCTCCCCCAAACACACACTCACATGCCCATATTTCAAGTCCACACAGACACACACACACACACACAGAGCCCCATATTTCACTCCAGCACACGCTCCCCTAATATTTCAGCAGCCTCAAATCCCCAGCTCTCCAAAGACAACACCAGGCGAGGCAGCAGAAGACTAATTAGATGTAGTACGCCGCTGACCATGTGAGCCGTCCGTATGTTTTATTCACTGAATTTATTTATACAGTGAAGTCTCTAACATCCGTCTTGCCGTGTTTGGTCAGCGACTTTATTATCCCGACAGGAAGTCTTCACGCGCTCGCGTGCCTCGGTTCTCTTCCCTCTCAGAGGCGCGACACCCGGGCGTGTGCCGATACCCCGGAAATCAACCGTATCGCGATGTCACAACACGTCTCTACTATTAAACGATACATAACGAGCGCCACCAAATTCTCAACCCTGCTCGTTAGTATTCTGTTCATTTTTCCCATTTTCTGTAACATACAGGTTGTTATAATGCGCTCATAAATGTAAGGAGTCTCCAGTGTCAGAGGAAAATCTCTAACCTTGTTGGATCTCTTCAGGACGAAGGAGTTTACGCTTCCTGCGTTTTTATTAACGTCAACAGAAGAAAAACCACTGTGTTCTAAGAGAATTAAAAGCCAGTCCATGTGTTTAATGTTAAATAAAAAACCACTTAGATTTTACAACACTGATTATTTTCCTCCAGCAGCAGGACACAGTGTTTTATGAATTACTTATTAATATATCAGAACAGGATACATAAATAAATAACTCTAGATATCCTGATTTTACCATAAACAGAAGCTAATATTCTTTTTTCTTCTTTTACAAGGAATGTTAACGCACTTGCAAAGTATTTCACTATAGAAGGCGGCACGGCGGTGTAGTGGTTAGCGCTGTCGCCTTGCACCTCCAGGGTTGGGGTTCGACTCCCACCTCGGGTCTGTTTGCACGGAGTTTGGTTGGTTTCCTCCGTGTACTCCGGAGATATGCGCTTTATATCTAATTACCATTGCCAGTAGTCTGTAAATGACAATCGGGCTTCGAACTGGCAACCCTGCCCCTTAAGTAATTTATATATATATATATATATTGGTATAGCGTTTATTATTATTGTAAGTTTGTATGAAAAGTGAATGTCCATGAATCGAAATGATAAGATTTCACGAGTAACTGCCGCAGAAACCATGTGCTGGACGTTACATGGACGGACCAAAATACCAAAAACACAGTCAAGATAGAATCCTGCCGATGTTATCTTATCTCTGTGACTTTTACCGTGCCGTGGTCGCTCGTGTCTGATAGGCTGGTTTGAGAATTTAACAA
Source organism: Clarias fuscus (assembly GCA_030347435.1). Taxonomy (NCBI): domain Eukaryota; kingdom Metazoa; phylum Chordata; class Actinopteri; order Siluriformes; family Clariidae; genus Clarias; species Clarias fuscus. The sequence continues at coordinate 2,230,402 of CM059226.1, read as the reverse complement.
TCCGCTGGATTTGCACATTTCTTTGATTTGCTTTCATCTCTTTTTCTGATTTTGAATGTCATCTGCAATACTGTATTAAATTATATAAGGTACAGTTACATTCTGCCCATTTTTTATTTTTTTTTTTTTTGTCCCCTCACGACTGTTTGTGTAACCTGCTGCTGCTGCAACACAATAATAGTGATTTTGTGTCTGACGTTATCAGGGCAATAGGGCACTGGCGGCTCAGTGGGAGGTGTTTCGTCTGCCATGCGAAAGGCCCGGGTTCGATTCCCAACAACTGGATGAAGAGCCTGTCCCAAGCCCAGATAAAATGCGAGGGTTGCGTCAGGAAGGGCATCTGGTGTAAAACCTGTGCCAAGTTTGTGTGTGGACCGGATCGTCTGCTGTGGCGACAGCAACAACAATTTATTTGATTTGCAACAAATTCCACAAGCTCAAAAATTGATAGTTCTGTTTACTTAAAATTGGAAACATCATTAGTTTAAAAAATTGATGTAACTGATTACCTTAAATGTTTTGAGTTTTGCCAACTTATTCGGGTTTACAGTGCTGTCTGTCTGTCAGTCTGTCTGTCTATCTATCTATTACACACACATGGACAATGCAGAAAAACAAAAAGCATCCAATGTGAGGAGGTTCTGAAAACTGAAACAACTTATTGGTAAGAGAGATCAGACAAGAGAGTCATTCGAGTAATCATGCTTTACAACTGTTGTGAGCAGAAAAGCACCTCAAAATGTACACTATATCGGATCCTGAGGTGGGTAGAGTACACCAGCCTGAAGAACTCACCAGGTTCCTCTCTGTTCAGCCAAGAACAAGCTCACTGGAGCATCACTGGAACAAGCTCATCGAATCTGGACAGCTTGGGAAGATTGGGAAGAGATTTATTAAATTTTCTCTAATCTATTGTCTATTGGGCGAGCGTGTCTGTGTGTGTGTGTGTTTGTGTGTGATGACCTGTAATGGATGGAGAGTGTATAGAGTGTTTTTAAAAACCTTTGATCCTCGGATGGTTAGAAATCAGGCGGTGAACTTGTCCGGAGATGTAGATAAAGGGTCGAGGAGATCGACGAGGGTTTGGTTCCTCATCAGAGAGCACGGCCGTGTCAGTGTCTGAGTCAAAGTCCTGATTAAAACCCCGTTATGGAAATGAGACATAAGAGAATGCAATTATCTTAATTATATTTCATGAAATTGTCTATTATTACTTCCACATCTTTCTCTCCCTCAGGTCTGCTTTATTTAAGTCTGCTGATCACAGGCACTCGCTGGCAGCCTCATGTTATTGTGTGTGTGTGTGTGTGTGTGTGTGTGATGGGTATTACAGGTCACAGAGCTCACATTAAGGACACAGACACTGGAGAGCCCCACAGGCAGAGCAGCTCACAGCAGTCAGCTCTCGTAAGTACCTGTGGTTTTGTTTCTGTTTCGGTTTAAATAGACGCTAGAAAGTCTTGCAGAACGAATAAAACTCTCAGTGTGAGCTGCGGTTGAAAAACAATCAACGACTGGGACGTGGAAGTTATTGTTTCCCTGGCAACAAAACATCGTTTTTCCCTTTCAAACTACAACAGGATACTAGCAGTTACAGTAAGTCCCCTACATACGAATGGATTCCGTTACGCGAGCTTGTTCGTAAGTCTAGTTTGTTCGTAAGTCCAACAAACATTGCCTCGGTACTAGGATACTAACACAATTGGCTACACACAGTTCTTTAGAATTGTGCCAATAGTTGAACGATCGATGTTAGAAAGAATAAGCAAAGTTTTTTCATCTCGCTCCATTCTCTCAATTATTTTCATTATCGCTTGGCTCTTCTTAGCACCGCACGTGACAATGTACGCCAGACATGTGATCTAACTTTCTCAATTGCACGTGAGAACGCGTGTTCGTATCTTTGAAAGTTCGTAACTCGCATGTTCATATGTAGGGGATCCAGAATGACTGTATGTTGTCTTTTAGTTAACGAAAGAATGTGGCATATTTTTTGTTGTTGCGTTTCATCCTGTGGAAAACAAGACAGTTGGTGTGCTCAGGTACTGTATGTTATAGCAGTCTTAAAGGCAGCTCATCACGTTATGGAGAAAATGCAAAGAGTGGAGAATCCCGGGGAAAACTTAAAATTAACCTTTGATTCTTACAATAAAAAACAAAACAAAAAATCTCTTCACACTATAGCTCTTATTGTGTAATCATAATTGTTCAATTGCACAAATTTGATTTATGGTTGTACTATCAAGTGTCACCCGAATGGCGATGAGTTTCATTCGAGGTTTTTTCCTCATTGTGTCCCTTACCACCTTTAATTAATTAATTTATTTTTTAAACCAAAGTCTCCGAAAAAGAAAGCAGACTTTCTATTTCTATTAACTTAAACCCATTTCCCCTTATATACCTTATATTTACGGTCGTACCATCCGTTATCAGATGGCGATGGGTTCCCTGCTGAGTCCGGTTCCTCTCAAGGTTTCTCCCTGTTGCCGTCTCAGGTCAGGGAGTTTCTCCTGCAGCACCATCGTGAAATTAACCTTCACCTCTAGCTTGCTCATTAGGCACAAACTAATGAATCTTTATCTATAATCCATATCCACAATTTTACTTTCTGCGAAAGCCACATTTCTTTTTTTTTTTTTTTTTTTTTTGAACAATGTCCTTTAATGTTAAATTGAATTGTTTTAGAAACTTCCATCAGAATCGCGACTTTATAAAACCGTATAGCTTCACACTAAACCCCATTTTGTCTAATAACTATCTTTTTTTTTTCTTTTTCTTTTGGGACTCTGATTATACAGAAATAATGCAACACCAGCACAGTGTTAGTCTATTTGAATAATAAAATTTGACTTTTGAGTAGTAGTGAAAAAGTTTTAAATACATCGTGCAACACCAGCGTAAGAGCAGCTTCTTGCAAACTCGAGCACTGCAGGATGAAAAAGAAATCCTTGCTAGTGCATCGGTACTGTATATATATATATATGTTATAATTTTTTTTTACCTGCAGAAAGTAAAATTCTCCCTTTTCTCATTTTGTAGTGTTTCAAGCTCTCCTCCTGTAACACCTCACCTTTAGTTCTCATTAACCTTTTTTTTCCCACAAAAAAAGTTTTTCACCCCCAAAACTTCTCTCTCTCTCTCTCTCTCTCTCTCTCTCTCTCTCTCCTTCTCGACGAGCCACAGCAGCGCTAAAGCACATGGATAAAAAGGCTTCCGCTAACACCCCCCCCCCATCACACCCTCTTCGAACCCGAGGGACAGACGACGCCTTCAAAGAGGAAGGTGTTGTACCGGGAGGCTGCTGTGGCACGCCGCTGCCTGAGCCTCGTGTCCCGCGGTTTACGTTCTCACAGCCGGCTCCCAGGAAGAGCCTCGGCGCCTTCAAACATCAGGAAATAAATAAAAAATAATAATACGAATAATAACCGTGGCATCAAATCATGTAAATATGAAATGTAGGCAGCATCCCTGCCACCAGCGTCAACATTAAAAGGAACAGATTGAAATGATCCCCGGCGGTGCTTTCGCTGCGGTGGGTGATGGAATTTCACTGGTTTTTTTTTTCTTCTTCTTTTTTTTTTTCCTCCCCTTTCCTATTTGTTTTGTTTATCTACAGAGTTATTTATATATTTACGATAGCTCGGGTAAGTCAAAATAATGATTTATTGATGTCAGGTTCGGTTAAGCTACTCGTCAACGATTTCACTTTTTTATTTATATATTTGTTTATTCTATGCTACTTTTTTTTTCTTTTTTTTTTTCTTCTTCTTCAGAATCTTTGGCCAAGACGTATACGTGTATGTAAATCAGCTCCGTATTTTTATTTGCGCTGTTGAAGAACAGGGGAATTTTTTTTTCTTTTTGAAAGGAGTAAAACCTTGCACGTTGTGCTGTTTTAGAGAAACAATCAGTGAACAGATTCATTTCTTTCATTTCCCTTATGCCACAAGACTTAAGTGAACATTACAACTGTTATTTCTTAAAGAAAAGCAAGTCATCGTGTAGGTATATTTAGTGGCTGTTTAAATATCAGTGACCTTACTTCATTCATTTACCTCTAATAGTACGTCCTGAAGTTTTTAAAACTTCAAGGTTCCCTTTATTGTCATTATACTCGTACAGCGGGATTGAACGCGACCC